>APFE030146057.1:0-14031 GCA_000404065.3 Pinus taeda | reverse complement strand
AGCGTGCTTACGCACCCTGCCAGTCCTTAATCTTTTTCTAAACATCTCCTGACGATGCAATAAATTCAGTATATCCCTTTCCACTATAGAGGAACTCTCCAGGCAAGTGTTCTTAAATCTCTGACAGAACCTTTCAAGTTTTCGCTAACTCATTTCGGTAATATAAGCGCAATCCGAAGGCCACTATCACGTCGGTTGAGGGAAAGATGATCTAGTCCTTCTCTGAGAAAAAGGTCCGAGCATGATGCAAATGAAATTCTCTTTTCTTCCAACTCAGAGAGGGGCACTTATTACATAACCTGCTCGCCTTTCTTAAAAGAGAATTGGTTGAGCTAATCGACCATTCAAGGGAAGCGGCTTCTCCTTTTGACTTCTCCCTTTAAGATTTAGAGAACAAGGGGAAAGTCCCTAATCCAATAAGTAAGATCAGTTAGCCTCTGTTCCTGCCTTAAACTTGAAACTGAACTGACTGAAGAAAGATCCATTAACAATAACATAAGGTCTATTAACAAAGGAGGAGGGCTATGCTTTTCTCTCCCGCCGTAGCATTCTTTTCTATGGACCAAAGCCAAAGCCCATAGCTTCCTGCCTTGATTAGCCTTCTGGGACTCAAGGGATTATTGCTCCTCTGCCCTTCTCACTTTATAGGGCCTTGCTTCTTGTGGGTTGGCTTTCTCGCTCGATAAACACCCATCTATTTAGCTCTCTGCATATTAAGAACACACTTATCACCTCCTAGGAACTCACTCTTTTACTGGGCAAACAACACCAAGGAAGCTCCGTCAGCTCTCTCTAAGCTCTCTAAGAGAACACTAAGCCAAGCAAGAAGCTCTCTAAGAAACTCCTAGTAAGCCCAATCCAGTAGCATTTTCTCCATGCCCGGCATAAGCACCACTAGCAGCATACTTTCCAGGTAAAGATCCATATGATCCAGTCGATGAAGCAGTCGTTTCAGCACCGGTACCAGGAACCACCTATAGTGTAGAAAGAAGCATAGGCAAGAGCAGAGGAAGCAAGGGTTGGTGCTTCAGTAGAGTCTTTCTTCTTCGGCTTTCTTTTCATCTTTCTTCAGTAGTTGATGAAGCTGCTGATTGACCTGTTCGCATATCCATTAGTCTCACCAGATGCACCTAGGGCAAAGGAAGCATCGTATATAGAGGCATCTGTAGATTAACCCTTGATCCAGCTAAGATAGCACCAGGAGCAAAGCCAGTGAAAATCGCAGTAAAGAGAGAAAAACCAGTGTGCTATAAATAAATCTATGATCCCAGGTATTTACTGTAAAAAGAAACACACCCATGATTGTGGGCATTGGTATTAGTTAACAGGATGGGCGAGATTGAGTTACTTAACGTCCCTCGTACCTCACCTAACGACTTCATTTCATTTTCGTAATCCTAAAGCTCCTCCAATCACGATCGGCCCACTGTTAGAATCGTTCAACAATTTGATCCATCTCGGCTACATCGAAGTCTTGGGCGAGTGTTCGCCGGACAGGGGGCACGAGCAAATATAATATAGGTTAACTGAGCGGGCTCTGTTGCAGATCATCTGAGCACTGATGAGGATTCGGTGGAGAGATAGATACTTCCACCATCTCCGGAGACAGGTCAGGAGGGACCAGGTGGTCCGTGGTCATCTTGCTGCATATGGATTACTCAAGTTATTTGATAACCCGCCGATGCCCTTTCGAGAAAGCCCGCAGCATGCTCACTCATGGAGATATCGACTGATAGGAAGGCACATCTGTTGGTAGAGTATTCCAAAAACTAAGGGGGCAACATAAGAGAAGAAGCGCGCAGCGGTGAGGATCGAAGAGGCGGAGCGGTAAGTTTCTCAAGAAGATCCCATATGAGCGTTTAGTGGGGGACAAATTATGTCTAAAGAAGGTTTATTCAGACAAGTCTGTTCCTCCCTCCATTTTCTAAGTAGGTATCCGTGGTGAGTCTGGTAAACAGAACAGGAGCATGCTCATAAGTCAAAGGGTAAGGTAGGCTGATCAAGTAAATAAGACTTGTCAAAGTGCCTAAGCAAGCAGCCCAGCCGGTTCGTTCGGTTCAATAACTAAGTTTCGTGAGGCAGCTGGGGCGTAGCGGTGAATAGCAAAGCTCTAAGTTGAGGTCTTTGAGCCGGTGTTGAGGTCTTTGAGCCGGTATAGAAAGGATGGTGAACACAACAGGTTGTGAGTAACAATTCATTAATTCATTCATTATGTAGGCTTATAAAGGTGCGAAAGCAAATGGTCGTCTAAGTGTCTACCTCCCTCTTATCTCTCTCTTCAGGTAGTTGTGAGGATCCAATCCACAACAGTTAGTAGCGTCTGTCAAACTCAAATTGATCAAATAGGAATAAGCAGGTCCTCCCTAAAAGGCAATCTGGGCATGTGTGAAAGTAGTTGGATTCTGCACTTCTTCTAAAAGCTGGGGTTGTGCAAATCAAATAAGGTGCTGTAAAAATAGAAATAAAGAATCTATGGGTTAAGCCCGGGCCCTACAAAAGAAGGTATAGTGCTGCTACCCTACCACACTTCGTTCCTCAAGCAAGTGTATTCAAAGCCCACTCATGCAATCAATGCTTTAAGTTAGCAGGTAAGCCGGTATATCAAGGGTTCTAAAGATACAGGGTGTTGGTTGGTAGCTATATAAAATATATGAATTGTGTATACAGGCATTAATAAGGAGGTCTTCCCTAAAAGCAGTAAGGGCAATGTTGAAGTGGTTGGATTAAGGAAGCAGCACTTACTTGTCAAAGCTGGAGTTGTGCCAGTGCTGTCTGTCTGAATTAAGAAAGTGTATCTGGGGTTTAGCCGGGCCCGACAAGAAAGAGAAGATAGTGCCACCTCACTCCGTGCCTCAAGCAAGTGTTATCGAAGGGCAATGCTAAAAGGTAAGGTACAATGGCTTGTTGAAGTGCCTACCAACTAAGGATTATTTAAGCAAGTGTGTTGTTGAACGCCCGTACAAAAATGCTATCTATCTTTCCTTTCGAACGTCCGTGCAAAGCTCTAAGTTTAGACCGTTCTCTAAGGGGTTGTGAATACGCCAGCCAGGTGGTTGGTTGCTTTAGATCGAACAGAAGGCACGGAGGGGGTATAAGCAGGCAGGTTGTCAATACAAAGTTGTAAGTGCCAATCCAAGCGCGTAAGTAAGATATCATAAAGAATATAACAGTGAATAATTCGGGCAGTTCATTCGTTCCTCACCCACAACTTAGCAGTCCAACAGGGGCGTAGCGGTGCGAAGCAGAAGGTCTAAATAGCAATACTGGCACCCATATCTAGAACTTGAAAGAAGCACCTATATAAAGAATCGCGGATAAAGCACGAAACCAATCAGTATTCAGTAAGTTTTAGATTTACAAGCCCGTCCTCCTGCCCAATAAAGACTTTTTTATTAGCTAATGAAAGGGGGTCAAAATGGTTGTCGGTAGCTGTAGGTCGGGAGTAAGGCCTTAGAGACTGCGCTTTCTTAATTGGACCAAATGACTGAAGTGGCATGCTCGTAAGTAATAGGTTTATGCTTAGGTGGTATGCTGCAATAGTAGGTTAAGAAGGCGGATTATATAGAGCTTACCCCTAGGACACACTTCCTAGATTAAGGCCATATAATAGTGAAAGCCATAGGCCCGGTAGGGGCTCACTATTCATATGGTGAGGAGAAGCTCCATGTCAATTTGCTTTAGTACTAGCTCCCACTAGCCTATATGGACACTACTAGCTTTACTACATGGTTGGTGTATACGCTCGTTAAGTCACCAACATGGCTCCTTTGGTTCCCATTAGAGTCTGCCCAATTAGCGTAGCGGAGTCTCCTATCTCATGAGGTTTTGACAAAGGCCAAAAGCCAAATGAATAAGGTTTTTAGTCAATCCATCTGGTCCCACAACGGACAAAAACAATGACTTGAGGGCTATTGGGAATGGAAACCCTTACTGACTGACTCACCTAACTCACCTCACCAGATTATTCTCTATTGCGGAACCTAGGGGGAGGGGCCCCAGATTCTTATTGATTCTGGCACAGGTTAAAGGGGCGCGATAGCGATCACTAAAAGCTGCTATAGTGATAATGAGTATGGGTGAGGCAGGTGTGTGCGGTGATGGCCAGGCATGGGTGAGGGTGTGGTACCGGCGATAAGGTCTTGTCTTTCAAGCGATTGATTAAGTTACTTATTGGGTGGGGGGGCTTCAAAGAATGAACGATCCACTAGGGGTCATGGAAAGCATAAGAAACAATATCGCAAGGTTCAGGGTCCTTGGACTTAAAGCACTAGGATGAAATATCATGACTAGGGTTGGTTCCTCATCCACTCACTAGGGGCTTACTACCCCGGCTTGGCAACAAGGACCGGTAGGGGCTTTCTTGACGTTAGGAGAGCAAGGATTTTCACTACTGGATTAGTCACTATTGACCAGCTGATTAGCTCACTATCAAACTGAATAGCTGATTAGGGGAGGGGTGCGCAATCGGGATATACCCCTTTCCCTCTATTGATCCAGCAACTAATATCTTCCCTTGCCTCTTCGATCAACAAGCAACATGGTGGGATCATTCCAACCCAATCTTCACCTCTACCTTCGATCTAACCCATCATTTTGATCAATCGGGTCAATCCCATCCATCACAAGAAGGATCCAGTCCTTCGATCAGAAGAGGGGAAGATAGCCCGTCACAGTTGCTTGCCCCTATCAATCCATCGGAGGAACTCGGAGCACAAACTTACATGAAACCGTTCCTTGCTAGTATCCCTATTTTTCGGAGTTCACGTCGCAGCGACAAAGGGTCCGTCGCAGTGACAATTAGGGGAAATTTTGACGGAGAATAATCCACTCTTTATAACAAGCAAGCCTCACTTTTGTGTAGCAAGCCAGCCCATATCCCTTCCTTTGTACTTAGTTAGTGAGTTAGTTAGGTAAAGTTGATTGGGCTTGATTGACTGGAGTGAAGTGAGAACAACGAATGCCAAGCTTTCCCGAAGGCCAGTAGCCGAGAGAAGGAAGAGGTTAACTTACGGTTTCTTCTGCCCGTCACACTTATTGCTTCCCTGTACCATCTGTTAAAGAGACTTGCCATCTTGTTGTTAGCTTGAGCCTGGAACGCACACCGGGCCAACAAGAGTCATTGACCAATCTACCTACGTCTACAGGGCTCGGCCCAACCCAGTCCTATCGCACTATGGTCCACTTTATCACAGCTATGATAAGCTTGTTGTATCTGTTTTACATATAAGAAAGGTCTTGTATTCCCATATATTATGTACATACTGGTTACTAATAGACCTAATAGGAAGCTCAATACTAGTGGTTATCATGTTAATACTTAGGATTCTAGTCTCCTTAGTTATAGTATGATTACCATCTATAACATTACACATCACACTTATCAAATATGACTGCTTTCATTCATTCTAATTACATGACTATCTATAAGCTGCTCTTAATTAGCACAACACTTAATAGCTATGGGAATAGAAGTCTCTATGAGAAGAGTATGAGCTCTTTCCGTAATCACAGTACCCAAGCAGATCAAACCAATGAACTCACATTTATACTAAGTTGTAACTATTATGGAAACAATGCATGTAGAAGAGGAGTAACCAAACTTGTTGTTATGTTGTGAGTATTGCTTGTTCTCTACAAGTAATGTCTATTCACTCTGCATCATATATTAGGTCAATACGATACGTAATCATTACATGGCTTTACCACCATCTCTATCCAATCCGAGCTCTGTTATTGGCTAGTTATATCACATATCTAATCTGATTCGAGTGTTCTAGCTCTATGTCGTAATCATTATGCTTTCATGAACCTGATATAGTTCCATAAGTCTTCCAGGTTGTTTGATGAGTATGGAACAAGAGTATTTGATATGATGAAGTATCTTAATAAAGAGCACTAGGATATGGGTTTCCTTTTAGAGAGACTAGTAGATTGAATGCTTATAACATGTGAACTAAATCCATGGTATGGCGTAATAAGAGTTACTAGTATATAATACGAGCTTCTTGTTCCAACTAAGTGTAATAGAAGCTATAAGATGTTATCCAGAAAACGCAGCTCAATGATTACACCTGTACTTATAGCTAATCAAGCATGTTTAATATAACACAGTATGAACCTAATTAACACATCATAGTTATATACACTAATAGTGATGTTCGAACTCTCATAGTTATAGAGATAGCGTGTTGAAAGCTGACTATCGCTTGCCTATAGTTTCCTTGATAACAATCTAGTTAGGCCTATGGGTTTGGTCCCGTGAGTTTCTTATTAACATCTTCTATGTTGATGATTCATATCTTGTACGTTGTGACAATGAATATCTTCAATGCTATTCTCGGGCTCGGGTAAGATTATCGTCTCGGGTAAGCGGGTAAGATTCTCGGGTAAGTGGCTGCACTGACAATGAACTACGCTACGCTACGCTCGGGCAAGTACCTATAGGCTATGGTCGAGCTTCCCGATTGAGGTGCAAGCAATCAAGAAAAGTATTGGTCGAGCCGGGGATTTCGGGTCAACTTATTACCATGACTTAACGAATCCGGGATAGGTAGGGCAGGGTTGCGGATGTGACCTTATCTCCTCTGATAGGACAAGGATCTATTCTGATAGGACAAGGGTTCATTTCATTGGATGAGGCGCTCTTAATCATGGGTTAGTAGCGGGGCGAGGGCTAATCGGCCTGCAAAGTACTATGGGCGAGCCTCGCTAGACTGAGCGGCTAATCTATCAATGAAAAGCTATGGTTGGTTGTCCCGTAGGTTGGTTGAAAGGATGTGAGCGGGCAAGGGCAGGAGTGAAAGTTGCATTAGAAATTGAAGTTGCCCGAGTGAAAGCAGCTAGAGCACAGGCATAGCCAGCAGGGGTGGGCAAGATACAGAGATCAAGCTACACTCAAAAAAATATACACAGAGCAACTAGCACATCGATACACAAGGGCTAGGGCTAAGCACTACTACTGATAAAGCTATCAACACCAAGCTAGCTACGGTAGTAGGCTTAGATCGCTGCTAAGGTATAAGGCTGGGCAAGCTTATGAGGTAACAGGCTTAGCTTTTTCATGAACTGGTATGGCTCAGCGTACAGTCCCCACTTAGGTGGACCAGGCATTTTTCACGTCTGTACCCAAAGAAAGCTTGAGGGAATTCTTTCCGAAAGAGAAGGAAAGGCCTATTCGCTGGGGTTGGTTTTCGCTGGTGGTTCGCTAGTGTTCGCTAGTGATTCCCTTTGGAAGGCGCAGCCGTACATCCATTCGAGGAAGCGCCCTACCCATCCCGATCCAATGCCAGGACCAGCATCCTCATTAGTCCCATCTCCTTAGTAAGCATCCTCGCTTTGAGCATCTATAGTAGGTGCAGATTGAGTTTACCCATCAACGAAGGTAGAGCCCATTGATCCACCACCGGTAGCACCACCAGCAGTTGAAGTAGCACCCGTTTCAAAGCCAATTCCAGTTATTGCATCAAAGCCAATAACGGAAGCAAGCATAAGCAGAGGCACCTCCATTAGCTCCTTAGCCAGTTTAAGAGCCTACATTCGTTTCAGTTGAAGCATCACCTGTGGCAGTAGTTCAAGAGTGAGATCAATAACTAGTAGCATCCAAGGTGGAAACAACATCATCTCGTACAGGATTCTTTCCAGGGCCGGCAACCCAGTAGCACATGATTCTGACAGCGATGATTGAGACGGAATGACTGATGACGGATGGTGGGGTGTGTGATTGATACATGTGTACGCTCTACGAGATATACGATGCTATATGAGATCGGATAAAAGAAGTGAAAAAGCTTCCCATTCGCATGATGATGTTCACTCCTATCGCCACGTCATTAGCCCGAGCCGTATGCTAGCTGTATTTGAATCAATGACCTAGCTGGCTGCCCAATGTAATGCCCAAACCACACTGACGATCTCGGGTATTGCTGGAGGGGATCGACTCACCGGGAGTGGCATGGGTGCTCTTTGGACGGTTACTTATAGTTTCTAGATAGTGGCATTGGCGCTGCTTGGGTTTTGGCTGGTGGATGGGAGGCCGGACTTTCGGGAGGGCTGAACGCTTATCCACTCGTCGGGCCAGCACGGGGGTTAGGTTGGGGGAGATTCTGGTTCCTTCTTGGCCTCTCTAGCTTTGGGTTCGGGCATGATGATGATGGACACGCTTCTTGTCGGATCCTTCGTCCTTGGCATTCCTGTAAGCTAGATGGATTGATCCATGACTTAGTGGGTCCGGACCTATGCAGCTACCTATGAAAAGGTGTCTAAGCTTATCGTATGCTCATAGATGATTCACTTCACTTTCTATGTGGTCTCTATAGGGAGAATATAAAGCTTACGGATGATTCATTCGCTTCAGACAGATTTCTTATCCGTAGCGCCCTTCTTCCTCCGTAGCAGCGCCCTTCTTCGGTATCAGATTATCAGTATGATGCACTATGGTTCTATGGGTTCTATGTCTGGTCCATTAGACATGAAAGTGACTGAGGATTCGCTAATATAGCTCTAGGCCCATGTAGCTCAGCACCACAGCAAAGGAGGGAGGAGAGGCAGATATAGATGCACTGGGAACAGAGTCAGTTTATGCACCAGCGCCATAAGTAGATCAGTAGACCCAGCAGCAACATCCCTTCGCTTAGAGCCCGCAGCATTCCTTCCAGTTACAGATCGATACCCAGCCCTATTAGATTATAGAGATGGAGAGCCAGTTACGGACCTTCATGAGTGAGATCCATATACAGTAGCTTCTTCCCTTCGCTCAGTTCCATACGTAGATCCTCCAGCATCAGTAACATACCTAGAAGCGTAGATAGAGACAAAGGCAGGGACAAGGGAAAGGTAGGTAGGAGCATAGCTTATTGCATATACAGATCGAGATCGAGATGCTTACCTTCATGAGTAAGATCCAGTCCCAGGCGTAGAGCCGGTTGAAGGACCACCCTATAAGCATCCTTTCCATCTCGAGAACCAGAAGCAGCACCACCATCTTGACCAGGATACCTTCCAGGTCCAGCAGCTTAAGATAAATACCCATACCCTATAGCTGACCTTCGGATAGTTCCATATCCAGACCCATATCCAACAATAGTCGCATCGGAAGTAGCTTCGCCAAAGCCAGTCGTAGGAGAGAAGCAAAGACAGGAGCAGAGGCAAAGGCAGATCCAAGTCCAGGACGAGCAGTTCAAGGTCTAGATTAAGCATACCTTCTACCAGCGGGCTCCGTTGATCCAGTTGAAAAACCAGTAGATTATCCGGTTGGTTCAGTAGTTGGTTCATAGATCCGGTGTGCTTGCTATATGATATTTTATTTCGGGCCATAGAGCCATAGAGTAAGTGACTAAAGCCATAGAGAAAGTATCTCATCTCAAACGACTTAAGGAAGTGTGTATGAATGAATGAGAGACATTGTCTTTGACTGGAAGACAGAGGAAGAAGGTTCTGTCTTTAACCCGAACACAGACAGAAGGAAGAAACACTTCAATACAATAGTTCGCTAAGTAAATAATTGATTTGTATAACTACTGAGGAAGAAGGATTTATGTGTCTGAATGAATCTGGAATGGAAGGAAAGAACAGCTAAGAGTACAAAGGGATCTTGAGTCACAATGGAATCGCCTATAAGGCTAAGTTGTACTATTCTGCAGAAATAAAGTAAAGAGCCTACCCTATAACTACACAGTTTGCTAAGCAGTTCAGTTCAAGCTCCCAATCGCAGTGAAGTTATCCCAATCCTTTAAGCTCTTACTAAAGAGTGAATGAAGTCTCCAGGCCTGCCTTAGCAAGACGGTTCTTCAATCAAAAAGATCCAGGTCCAGCCTTAGCCTGATGGCCCAGACACGCAGTGACGTCCCGCCTTGTTGAACGCCTGGGGTCCACGGCATCTTAGGTTGACCCCGGCTCTGTAAACGGTCTGGAGCCACACAGGATCTTCAGCCTTCTATCTGGATCCTCGGCCTTAGCATATCTACATTTTCACATAGTATATATCTCAGCATCTCTATGTCCTGGCCATGAACACAAAGACTCATAATTCAATGTGTCCATCTATTTTCATTATACTATATGATTGATATGGCCATCTCTACTTGTTTATAGACTAGTTTTATACTGTGATACTGGCATATTTACGTTAGAATTGCATATCTACTATGGGGCCAGGTCTAACGCCATGGAGACGTTGATTGAACTTGTTGCCCATAGGCCATATGAGTTCGGGCTAGTCGATGCTGTCGAGATCCACTACTAAGGCCACCAGGTAGTGCCGATGCCAGAGCGGGGCTAAGAGAATACACTTGTAGACACGTTGACACTTGAATTCACCTGGTCTTCTTCCTAAGCCTAAGAGTCACTTATATTCTCCCTAGTTTTCACATATGATGGTGCCATCGAGACGTTTCACTCGTCCGCTAACTTGGACTTGCATGGAGACGTGTTTCAATTGAATTGTCCAACCAGACGTTTTCACATTCAATACCAGCATCTCTACGTCCTGGCCATTAACTAAGTGGAGTTGGATCTAGTTCGAGTTCCAAAACCTCTACAAAGGCCCAGCGGGTGCCTACTACCGGAGCAGCCGCTGCTATAACTGTAGAGTCAAGACCATGCACATACATCATTTGATTTATTCTCATTTTATGTTTTGGCTCAATGACACCTTGTTTTGATTGAGTCAGATGACGAACCAGGCTCCTCATAAGGAAGGGTTACTCTTTCTCCAGGTCTTTTTTCACCAGGTCTATTTGAAAGGGCTATTGGAACCAGGCTCATCTTTCTTAAATAGGGCTATTTCGACAGCGCTCCTCCTTTCCTTCCACATAAGGCAAGCGGTAGCAATCATTTCCAACTGGTGCTCATTCCCAAGCGGTAGCGATGATAATAATGAGGGCGAACGGAATAGGGCGGATTGAATGCGGATTGAATGGCCTAAATCAATGTCCTCTTTGTGTAGAAGTTGCCTGTGCCGGTGATAACGCCTATTTTGGAATATGTTGAAGTGGTTGGTGGTAACGCTCTTCTCGTAAGACTCATCAGTTGATAGAATAAAAGAAATTGATTCACTTGATCGATGCCTCTCCCGTAAGATGGGTCATTTTATCAGATTGTACTGGGGATATTATATAATAGCCCTTGCTCAATGGGAATAGTTCTATCTTCAAGTATAAAGAAATAAAGCTAAGCATTTAAAGCATAAACACTTGTATTGATACCTGGATCAAGTTACCTGGCATATACTGGGATGGCCTCCAGCGAGTACCGGAAAAGAATCATCACCAGCGAGTACTGATAATGCAGGGACACCTATATTTGGTACCGGCATCTACACTTGTATAAACACCTGAAACCTACCTGGATCTACTATTAGCCATCAGCAATGACCTTCTTTCTGTCTTTCTATGCTAGGCTACGTGGTAAGGCTATGTCGGGTGACTATGTTGGATGGTTCGCTCGCTACTGGTCTGGTCCCATCGATAGTAACCACTTTATACTCTAAGGGTGGGTTGCACTAATAAGAAAGATTGCTTCCATATGCCAAAATCCAATAATAAAGGAGGCTAGCTCCAAGAATAGGTTATACCGCTTTCTAGCTGGCTTTCATGGCAGATGGCTGGTATGAATGAGCTCACCAGCTGGGGCTTAATCAATGGAATCAATTCATTCATATCACATCAATTATCAATCCCATTCATTCTGGCTGGCATCACTAGCTTGGTCTTGCTATCTGGTCGTTATCTCGCTTGCTGGCTAGTGGATCCTGCTGAGTTTCAGTGATCACAACCTGCCCACCTTCTTTCCTTCTTACTTACCTTCCCTTCTAAGCGTGCATTAGCTATGGCTTAAGTTATTGAGACCGAATCAAGAGCTGAATAACACACCATCGAATAATAGAAGGAAGGGGTACGGGTATGAGACTGACCCATCATGATAGGCAGGGGGAGACGGGTAACAATAGGTGGGTAATGCATAGCAGTGGCTCAACAATTTTGCAAAGTAAGAGTGGTCATCTGTCAATTTGACACTGCCTTATTATATGTTGTTAGTGCTTGGGTCGGCAAACCGGTTGTATTCCCTTTTGAAAGCCTACACGATGAAGAAATCTTTATGTGACCTACTGCGTGCAACCAATCCTTTCAATACCGGTTCACCTCACAGGCCTGAACTTTGAGCATTGCACGGGCGTTCAACAACAAAAACACTTGCTTGAGGAAGGAATCTTGGTGGAGTGGGTTAGTTAGCACTTAGACCACCATTCAGATCCCTTGATCAGCCTACTTGATGAATGTGTGTGCGCGACCTGCTGCTCACCTGTCGTCCTGTCGTCTTAACCACCCTTTATATATAGGCTCAATTACCTGAACTTAGTCATTGGACAGGCTATACACTTGTCACTTTGCTATTGACTTGATAAGCCTAGCCTGCACAATGAATGCAAATGGGTTGCACAGGAACAACCGTTGGATCCCCTTTGTCACACTCATGCCTGAATAGATAGATAAGAGGGAGGGGGTAGGCGCTTAGACCATTCTGATTTCACTTTTTGAAGCCTACTTTTGGACAGGAAGTGAGTGGGTGGCACAGGCAGAAAAGGAACCACCTGTCTGTCGTTGGATCGTTGGAACTGCTTGCATTTAGTCAATACAGCTAGACCCCTTAGATTGGATGGATGGATGGAAGGAACTGAAATGCATGAAATCATCGATTTGACTCAAGCAAACTGCAAGAAAAGGCAATATCTTCCGTATGGCCAGCACCAGCGAGCTAGCAAGCTTTGTGTCATGTTATCCCCCACTCTCTTTCCGATCCAGCCAGCCAGCCATGCCATCCAGCAATCGCATAATGGGTACGGGGCTCTGGTTCTATCACCCCAACTCAACGCATAATGGATAGCTTGGGGCTGGCTATGGTTTGATCCACCAAAACGAAACGCTGGCAGGAGCTAATAAAAAGGATATAGGGCCTAATAAACGAGTTGCTTTACCGTACCGTATTTACATATATAAATAATGACCAGCAGCACCCATATTTGATTCCCTCAATCGCATTCCTATCAATCGAAGGGCCAACGTCAAATAATATATGCCCTGAAGGTAAGTGACCCAATAATCCATCTCACTCATAAGTCAATGGATCATCCCTTATCCGTTCTGACGAGTCTGACGAGATTGGATCTCCTCACCGAATCATATAGTCCCTCTTCCCTCGCCCTCCTACCTCTAAGAGTCACGACTCCGTACCTCGCCCCTCTATTCTATTTTGACCCCTTTGCTTCTTTCTTCTGTCCGATCTGAACGGGCCTCAACTCGATAGCTCGTCATTCCCGATTGCTAACCGCATTGCAGACCAGGAACCGGATAGCCTTAGAGGAATGAGCCAGAGAATTATGTCACGCCATTCCAAGCAATAGGGTCGCCCGACCAGCAAAGGACATAAAAGAACAGGGCGCCTGCAGAACAAAAAGGGGGATGCCTTTGAGGGAATAAATATAGGGAGGCTGGCGGGTCGGTTAGGTGATGAGCTCAAATAACCTCACCCTCATGGTAACCAATATCATGACTGGACCCCAAGTGGAAGGCAGGTGACGGCGACGACCTCTAATCGGTCTTTTCTAACTCATATATTGACCCATAAGCTGAATCTCAGTATATTACCTTCTACTACACCGGCCTTGAACCCTCAGCCGGCCGGCTATGTTCACCTTGACCTCGACCTTGACCTCCACATCGACATCTACCTGGAGCACAACTATACTCTCTACTGCTACCTTGAGCACGACTATCACATATCATACTGTGAGCCCTATTCCTAGGAAGGAGATAAAGACCACTAGCTTGAATCCTCTCCCAGAACCCCAGAACCTCAATCTTCCCATTTTCCTACCTTGCCCGATTAATAAGCGGACAAGCGACTACGTGACTTATAGAACTGGGCCCCCTCTCACCTACCTTTGTTTATATGAAAGAACCTAACAGACCTTGACAGCTCCCCGCCCGGGTCGTTCCCTCTCACCTCCCTATGTTGATTCTTGATGGTGTATCAGCG
>APFE030146055.1:186674-206354 GCA_000404065.3 Pinus taeda | reverse complement strand
CAAAATCCAGAGAGCTATTACTCATACCTTCTACCATACCTTTACCATGAAGTATTTGAAGGCCCTTCTCTCCAATATGTCCAAGCCTTTGATTCCACAACATGGTCTTCTCTCTAGAGACGACTAGATTTTCTACTCCACTTTCAGGAACCAAAGAACTGTTGCACCCATCAACAATAGTGCTACCTTGCAGCTTGTATAGAGTTCCAATCTGAATTCCCTGCATCAATACCAGTGCTCCCCAAACCATCTTGCAGGTATCCTTCTCAAACACTATTCCTGCATCATCAAGCTTGCTCACAAAAATCAGATTTCTGGCCAATGCAGGAATATGTAGAACACCCAGAAGTGTTCTATCCCTTCCACCTTGCAACTTCAACTTTACTTTTCCGCGACCAACGATTCTAGCCTTCGTATCATCCCCTAAGAATACATCACCTCCATCGTATTTCTCATACTCACAGAACCACTCTCTATGGGGAGTGACGAGAAAGGATGCACCTGACTCAATCAACCATGCCTCATGATCTACATGTGTACTTGAAGAAGCCAAGTACACATCCCCACCTTCATATAAGGTGGTTTTCACCTCTACAGAAGGAGCATCATCAAATCCCTTTCCTTTATTAGGAGTGTTATAGACATATTTGGGCACTGCAACCCCAATCAAATATGTCCATAAACAAAGGGCTTCTAAGTCCCTAAAAGTGTTGTTTCATACCCTAAAGGAGCAAGGTCAGCTGATTACATCATATCCCAGAAGTTATTCATGAAAAACTGCTCAAAACTGGTCAAAACTGGACCATACATACTGCTCAGTGCTAAGGGTGTGATGCATCTCACCCGCCACATGAAAAAAGTGCGATGCATACTGGAAATCCCTTCTGTAGGGTGCGATGAGTGAGAGTAGACAAATGGCAGAGATAGTTTGCAAGGTGGATGATCATGGAATCTTCTAGAAACTTCTCCTCTGACACTTGCCTCTCTGAATTCGCCCATGAATGAGTAAGAGATCATGAAATCTCCAAGCGGAATTGAGAACTATCATAGAAATGACACTAATAAAAAACCCAGAAGCTGACTCACCCACCTGCAAACATCTATATATGGATCCCTCATCCCAGAGATCCAAAGGCTGGAATCTTGTATTTTGTAAGGAAGTGTTGATGGTTTCTTTGTGGAACATCATAGTGTTGGGTGATCTAAGCTTTTCATGAGGTGAAGAAGAGCTTTCATGCTGGGAGGATGACGTTGGGTCAGATCAATGGGTTGTAATCCTCTCCTCTACTCTTTCTATCAATAAAGCTATTTGAGTTTTCCTCCACATTCTTGTATGCCTAAGTTAATATATGCATTTGTGTGGTCAATATATATCTGGTCCTATATTGTTTATGATTATAGATCTCTGTGCTTTGATGGTATTATGCTGCTTTGACTTTATAGGTGCTCTTTGAAGAGGGACAAGCAAGGAAGGAGCAGCAAAGATCTGTCAAAGGGGAGAGGAAACAAGCAAGGATCCAAGCGAAAGACTAAGGTTGGTACTCTTTGCTTCTCTCTCATGTACTTCTCATAAAGGAAAACATAAGTAATTTAGTTTGTTTGTTTCTAAGATAGCTACCCATCTTAGTGGTACTAGCAGCTTTGAATGGACACTAGCTTTTCCCGATAACAAAATGGTGACTCCATTGGGGAGTGAATAGCTTGTTTGCTTGTCTATATTTGTTTGATTTATAAACTACAAATGGAGCCTGAAGTCAATCCAGCTAGCCTTCGAACTACATTTGCTATGTAAGTGAAAAGTAGATCAATGTTGCTTCAGTCTATCTCCAAGTTTTGTTTATAAACTAAACAATTGATTTGAAAACATCCTAAGTGCCCTGGTGGTGGCTCAAGTAACCTCATTAGATCAGTCCCTATGCTTTGTATTTACTGACTATCATTAGCTCAGCCTAAATCCCTAAACTAAGCTGCAAACTGTGACAAAACACCGAGTTAAAGTCTTGTCCCTAGACCATCGCACTGTCTCCTTTAGGCAATCTGGATGCATCACACCTCCCATGTGCAGTAGGTGAGATGCATCCCTGTTTCCCTGTGTTATAGGTGTGATGATCAGATAAGATTGTTTCTGCCTCTAGATTTTGGTTTTTTCTTCACTGTCTTTAGCTTTATTCAGGAGTTTTGTTGTCTGTGATCAGTATAACACTATAGAAACTCCCTTCCTTTGCATTATTCAACCTCCATTGTACAAAGAATTGTGAATGTTTTTATGTATTTTTCGCCATTTACAATTCTCCTTTACAAAGAAGTAGCTAAATCGAACTGTCATCTTTTGATTTGGAAGTGTCGCAAGTGTCATTTTCAGTCAAAGAAAAGAATTCTACTATTCTTGATGGTCGATTACACTGTTACTCTTGTATTTGATTTGAATTAATAGTATTTCAAGTGTTGAAAGCAATTTTCCATTCAGAATCGCAAAGTGTCGTCCTTGTCTTCCTTTCGTATTTTGAAGAGAAAATTGTTAGTACTGTCGCTTCGAAAGAAAAGATAATTCAAATTTGTACTTAGCATTCCTTTTGTCATCTACACATTAAGAAAGCAGAAAACAAATACATGCATGTGCATTTGCATTTAGACTGCTTGTTGATTTTGATTTAGGACAGTGAATCTAGTGTGTGCTCTCTGCTCTATGTTTAAAAATCTCGCTTCTCTTTCCTTAGTAGCTAGGATTTTCATTGCAAAAGAAGAGCAAATGATTGTTTATCATCTTAGATTGCATATTTAGGAATTGTATATCTACATCACGTGGTGAACCTTAAAGGCAAACTTCTTAAGAAATATCAACTGTGAAATAAATTCAATGAACATAAAAACACTTTGGAACCTAACGCACAACATTTAGAAGTCTAGGCTAGAGACATATTCTGGTGTCGTAAAGCCTGGTAATTATCGCTTTCATTGTAGGTTGGGTGATTCCTCCTCTTTGAGATGACAAGTGCCAGTATGGACTTGTGCTCCCATGTACCGTCAAGTATATATTGGGAGATTACAATAGACTATATCCTTTATCCTTAGGAAGTTGTGTTTGCTGCCCTATCGATCGCAATGCATTGAACACAACATTCGGGAAGATTGACTGCTGTACCATAAAAAGTATTCTGCATTTTTGCAATTGGTTTGGTAATCCCTCTGTCTAGATTTCCAGAGTAGTCACTTTCGTTCCTTTTCAGACTCCTTAAATGAAAAGGTCCATCTAAGCGCTTGTCACTTCAGGCTTATTAAAAATCGAAGGCGACTAGAGTCATCTTTAGCTTTTTCTTGACTCTTAAAAATTGAAAAAGCAAGTTGTGTCAAAGCGTCATAAAATTTATTTTAATTGGAATAACGTCACTATTCCTTCGTTGATCTTAGGTTGAGAAAATGGAGTCCACCAACCAAGGATTTCCCCTTGGGGGAAATAGTCCTTTCTCCTCTTGGGGAGATGTTGGTGCACCTCATATGGCCACATTGTCCCTTCCAGGACTGACAATTGGCCTGCGAGTATAGCTCTTATCGACCTCTATCGTTCAAAGCACCATGATTCTTGAGCAATCAAATGAGCATCTAGATAATGCTAGAGTTACCCCCCAACCTTCTACTTTGTTTGTTTCTCCCTCTACTTCTTCGTCTTCGCTTGGTGAAGCTAGTAAAACTAAAAACCAAGTAACTGAGAAGAAGAAGAAAGGGAAGGAGAAGAAGAAGAAGAAGAAGAAGGAGCCAACAGAAAAAGGGGGCAACCATGCATCGTCTAGCAAAAATCCACAGGCTGCACCATCCAAACCTAAATCTCCTTGTCATTTGCAATGAGGACCACTATCATTGAGATTGTCCTTGCATCCCACAGATCTTAAGGGATTGGTCTCCCCGCTTGCACAATCTGGTGTCCTCAAACTCTGATGATCACATTGAGAGTACACCGTCAACAAGTGAAAACGAAGTCAATGGACAGAAAGGAAGATATAAATTTCCTTGTAGACTGTGTGAAGGCGATCATGCCATCCATCATTGTCCCTTCCTAGACAAAGCTAAAAGAGTCTTGGATAACCGTCCAGCTTCACTGCTATGGCTTCCTCCTAGATACAAGAAACTCTTGCCGAGTCCATCGCTAGTTGAAAATCTGACTGACACACCTTTGTGTTTGGTCGAAGCATCTATCATTGAAGATAAACCTTCTGAGTCCAGACCGAACCAAAGTCAATAGGTCAAGATGGCAGTCGACCCAATCTTTTCTTCAGAAGGTTTACCTTCAGATGATACAATCACCGAAGAGAATGAGAATGACACTGTTCAAATTCTCTTCATAAACAAAAAATTTGATGAACATGGGGGCAATCTACCCATTCCTTTACTGTAGGAAGGAAGTTCATCAGAGATGTATCCGACCGTTTATTCGGTCCCACCTCCAAGCAACCTAGTTGTTTCCTTCGACTGGAATCTACTAGGCAGACCCCATCTACTGTCTAATGTACCATTCTGAATCATTGTACAAGCTTACAGAATGGTCATGGTCGGTACCATCATAGATGAAGGGGCTTCTGTGAGTATCCTTTCCTCAACTGCTTGGAAAGCACTTGGTTCGCCATCACTTCTACCTGAGATGCGAAATATGATAGACTTCGACAAAGGAACCAGTCAATTGTTAGGGATCCTTCCAAGTTTGCCTATAAATTGGAGAAGAAAAACTGTCTACCTGAACGTAATGGTAGTCCAAGGACCTTTAGATTACAATCTACTCCTTAGGCGTGACTACATTTATAGCATGGGAGCCATTGTCTCCTCACTCTTTTGAGTAATGTGTTTTCTGCATGAAGGCAGAGTGGTCCAGCTCGTAGACCAGCTTTCATTCCCCAACTCACACATAGCTAATAGTCAAATGCCATCCCTAACTGGTCTTTTTGCACAAGGAATGTCTCATCAATCTCCAATCCATCCACCTGATGAGCGCGAGTGATTCGGTGATTGTGACTGAAACCTTGGGGGCATGCACCCTGGTCTGCTTCGGAAGGAAAACCCCAGGTATAAGGTGGGTTTCTGCGTAGGAATATGACTAGTCTGACACACCTGTCTGTTTAGGAAAATGGGATTAGACTAGAATAAGATACCTCCATCAGAAGGTAGGCCTTTCTCGACAGAGAAATTTTTTTGTCTGCAAATTGAATGGTAACCTGGAAACCCTACTTCGTTATACCTGGGGGCATGCAAACCTTTTTGCATGCATGTGAAAAGTGATCAACGTAACTCTAACCTCGTACTTTTTTACTAACTTCAACTGCTTAAGTTAGGTGATCGGTCTGATTAACCATTCACCTTTGCTAGGACCAACGGAAACAGTAAAGTAAAGGAGATGTTTCCCACTGAGAAGCTATCCTACCTAACCTTAGTAGTGATTTAACCCCTAGGACAATAGTTGGGTATTCTTAGCTTGCATAATGAAAGGCTTCAGAGCAAAGTTTTGAATGGGGCAAGCTCCCTAAAAAATGAACCTATCGATGAGACATCCTTATTATACGACTAGCACGAGCATTTTTACGCGAAGTTCAATCTCGTTAAAAAATAAACCTATCAATGAGAATATGTTCCACCAGAGTTTAAGCTCATTAAAAAATGAACCCACCTTTGGTAAATAACCATTGCAATCACATTATCATCAGCTTTTGAGCTTTTTTCGTGTTCTTACCATCACCTCCACTCTGTTTTAGCCGATCATATGCCTCCATTTGATTCTTTACCCCTTTTTAGGAATGTCTGCGATGAGTGATTCTGTTAGCCATCTTCTTTACACTGCCATGATTGGAAAGTTCCAAACCTTACCTGGAACTAGTTGCTACCCAAAAATATCACTCGTTCCTCAAAAAACAAATTTGCTTTAAGCTCTTTTCATCTGAATTGTAAAATATGAAAAGATTGTTGAGAAATTGGCCTCTCCAACTCGTTAAAATGATCGGAAGTGTTATCCCTCCTCTAGATTTTAATATTTTTGGACCTGAGGGATTATTACACAAAAAGATCGAGCGCTTGTCTTGTTCGGCTTGTTAAAGCTATCAAAAAGTCATCCCTTTCATATTATTTTACACTTTTTCAGACTTAAGGGATTACATGATGAAAAAGGAATCCTAGAGTTTTCTTTCTGTCCCTTTTCAGACTCTCTAAAATTGAAAAAGGACCGAGTTATCTTTGTCATTAAACTTGTTAAAACCAATAACGAAAAACTTGTCCATGGAGACAAGAACAAGTTTCACTATCGCTAGGCTCGTTAAAACATAGTGATGGGTTTGCCTGAAGGGAAAATTATAGAACAAGCATATGTTATCCTCCTCAAGCTTGAAAAAAATAAAGAGGTATTGGTTAGCAATGACTGGGGAAAAATTGGGAAGAAAACTTGAAGAAACTTTATTGGTAGCAAGTTGCTCTTGAAAATGACACTTTCACTCCATCACCATGATTGAGTCGGGTTGGGTTATTCTGTTCACCGGTGGTATTACCATTGGTCCACCGTACCATCCATTTTTGGGGTTAAGCTACCAATCCATTTCAGTGTCGCCAATATGTTCAAGAGAAGTTGCTTAGAGAATTCACCAACCCAGCTTGTGTCTCATCCACTGCAATACCTTCACCCTTCATTCTTTCATGACCACCACCCTAAACCCTGTATCATCATATCGTTTTTGCCTCCACAAAATCATTTTCTCCATTTCATGTCGTAGATGTGGGATTCATTAATGGCCTCCTACAACGGGTCACTTCTTGTTGACATCAGCTCATTATCCAAGAAGTTGACCTAGGAACAACCCTTTCAGTACTTTGAAGCTTGCATGCCACAATGACAAGTTTCTCACTTCCGACGATAGGTTTACATCAATGTCCTTCGACCGAAATATTTTGCGTGGTGTTCGGCGCCAAGTCCCATTTTCACACCACGTGAATTGTACTGTCATACCTTGAGGGTCATCATCATTATCGATGATTCCTCTCGTTCCTGTTAACAGCTTACATCATTGGATGGTAATCAGGCGATGTCTTTCCATGATCGACTCCAGAACATATTTTCACATGGATCAACTTGTACTTCAAGCGAAGATTGAATGAGTTTGGAAGACCTCAGATCTAGTTTCATCCATTCAGGTTGTGATATATTCAGGAAAATAAAGACATCAAATGTACATCATTGCTGCACAAATAATCATCCAAGCCAAACGATGATGGCTCTACCAGAATCATCAGTCTACCACACAAACGGTTGTCTGTCCTATGTACATGAAAATGAATCTATAAAGCTAAGCATGGGAATGCCCACCTCAGCTAGATCATGAAAATATTATGAAGATAATGTATTGTATTGTATCTTATTACAGGTTGCCTTCCAGTTAGAAAAACCTCAGATCTTCATGATAAAGCATTTCACCTGTCATCAAAAAGATTTACGACCTCATGCTTTAGGGGGCAACTGTTATAGACATATTTGGGCACTACAACCCCAATCACATATGTTCACAAACCAAGGGCTTCTAAGTCCCTAAAAGTGTTGTTTCATACCCTAAAGGAGCAAGGTTAGCTGATTACATCATCTCCTAGAAGTTCTCCATGAAAAACTTCCCAGAACTGGTCAAAACTGGACCATACAGACTACTCAGTGCTAAGGGTGCAATGCATCTCACCTGCCACATGAAAAAAGTGCGATGCATACTGGAAATCCCTTCTGTAGGGTGTAATGAGCGAGAGTAGACAGATGGCAGAGACAGTTTGCAAGGATAATCATGGAATCTTCCAGAAACTTCTCCTTTGACACTTGCCTCTCTAAATTCGCCCAGGGATGAGTAAGAGATCATGAAATCTCCAAGTGGAATTCAGAACTATCAGAGAAATGACACTAATAAAAAACCCAGAAGCTGACTCACCCACCTACAAACATTTATATATGGATCCCTCATCCTGGAGATCCAAAGGCTGGAATCTTGTATTTTGTAAGGAAGTGTTGTTGGTTTCTTTGTGGAACATCATATTGTTGGGTGATCTTGATTGTTGCTAGACCCCATTTGGGCTAGTAGGGATCACCTCTGTCCGCAGAGGGGATTTACCTCCACAACAATTTGGCGACTCCCATGGGGAGTTGGCTTTTTGTCTTGTTGTTTGTTTTGTCTTGTTGTTTGATTTGTAAACTTTAGACGGAGCCTAAAGTATGGCCAGATAGCCTTCGAAATGCTATTTCTCCGCATTAGCAAAGTAGATCAACGCCACTTCAGTCCATCTCTGGTTTTGTTTATGAACTTAACGGCTCGGAACTTGCCTTGTTTCTTGGTTGTTTCTTGGTTTCTCCTGCTTGATTAGCTTTCTGGGTTGAGTCCCTGTGTTGCTTCTTGCACCTTGGTGTATCTGGGTACTATTGACTTAGCTTTGGCTCGTTTGTTTTTTATTTTTCCATAGAAAACTCGGCTGGTGCTCTTTTATAGCGTTACAGTCGCGCCAGTTGGCGCTAGTTGCAGTCTGACAGCAACGCCAGGCCTGGGAACTTTTGAAGTTTGCTTGGCTGTGAGCCCTCTGAGCTCGGTTTTGTTGTGGGTACCTTTTTTAGACTACTTGAGTGTGTTGAAGTGTGATTTGACTGGCTTTGATCGTTACCCTTTGGGTGTTTGCTTTTTTCCATCAATTTCACATTTCTATCCCTAGGGAATCTAGTGGCCTTGTGTGTCGAGCCTTCCTCAGGTGTTTTTGATCTTCTAGTGGTCCAATCAACTCTTTGATTACTCCTTTGCACTTGTTTGGTGGTTGTAAATCGTTTTATTGTGTTATTTGGGTGACTTTATTTGTCTTCACTTGAATTCTAATTCGTCCCACTTTGAGCCTAGATTACACGGCTCATTGGTGTCTTTGGGATCTTTCTTGTTCTTTGGAAGTTTGATTTGTGATTTAGGGAACTAAATGTGCTTGTATTGAATAGAATTTGTTTTTTATCATTTCTCAAAGTTGTTTAGTGCATTTTGCCGTCAACAAAAGGAAAAAATCTCTTTTTCTTTGTATTAGTTAATGAGAATTAGAACTTTTCATTTTGATTAGTGATCTTAAATAAAAGTTTGTTAATTTCCATTAGCTGCATTAGGGAAGTTCTTTGTTGTCTTGTGATCGTTTTGTTTGCGTGAAAGCTCTCAAACTCTCTTGTAACTAGCATTCATCGAATGAAATGACATATTTTGGCATATAGTTTGCATTTAGGAATTTTGAGAGATTACATACGGTAAGGCCTGAAAAATGAAACCTAATACAAGGTCAACTTTAAAATAAACCGAACGAATCTAACAACACATTGGAACATAACACACACTTTTTAGAGGTCTAGGCTAGAGACATGCTCCGGTGTCGTTAAACCTAGTCACTTTTGTTTCCACTCAAGGTTGGGTGGTTCCTCCTTTTGTGACTCAATAGTGGTCTAGTACAGACTTGTGCTCCCATGTACCATCAAGTATATGGGAGACCCCACTAGGTTATCATCCTTTATCCATAGGAAGCCATGTCTGCCGCCTTACGACCCATAACGCACCGAACACAGCATTCGGGAAGATTGTCTTCTGTATGGAAAGTCCTTGGTTTTCATATGATCACCAAGGTGTATATGCATTTTTACGGATTTTCTGGTAAACCTTTTGCCTAGTTCTCCAAAGTAGTCACTTTTTGATCCTTTTCGGACTCCTTAAAAGAAAATGCTCACCTGAGCATTTATCACTTCGGGCTCACTAAACATTTGAAGGCGACTAGAGTCATCTTTTTGTCCTTTTCTTGACTCTTTAAAGATGAAAAGGTCAGGTTATGTCCTTGTGCCTTAAAATTTATTCGACCACATTCACACTTACCCTGTTAGATCTTGTTTGCGTTAGTTTTGAGTAGGGTCTTTTCTCGTTAGTCTGTCTAGGATTTTTTGAATTGAATCATCCTGGTGGAACCATCAATCCTATCTCCCATCCCTAGTGACCAAGGGTCTCCGTCTTCTGCTACTCCTGAGACACTGGTTTGTGGTGACACTTTTCCTGTTATTCCAAGTGTCCAACCGTTGAACTCTCGCGCTCCAGAAGACAATATTCACGATCTATTTTGGAACCCTGTTTGGGAGCTTTTCGAAGAGGATATTCCTTTTACTCCTACCGGTGTGTCGGTCCCAGTGTCTTCCTCTGACATGGATGACCCATCTCCTATAGCGAGTGAGACACCTGTTTTGTCAAGTATCGAAACTCCTATCTCGACCACATCCCCGGTCATAACCCCGCCCTTCATTGTCACCCCTCTCGGTGTCACGGTACCCTTACGCTATAAGGCTTTGAGGGATGTTATGGGTTCTAGGAAATCCTCTTCAGGTACCATGTGGGATCACGACATCACTCCGACTACAGGATCTTTTATTCCGCAAGTTCACAATACAGTTGTCACTTCAGTCCCGACTATTCCGAATGTTTGTGTAGCATCTTCAACACCGGTTGTTAGTGTCATTACGGCATCTTCGACTGTAACTACTGTTGCTGGTCCATCCCACGGTCCAGTAAATAGTGGCTAGTTGGCACATACCCAGAGTTGTCCATCCTGCACTTAGTGCCCCACCTTCTTCTGGTTCCATTCCAGCAGGGGAGGCATATAATCAGTATTTGCATGTCGTCCAGAATTTGGGCACGCAAGGTCCAAATCATTATTATGACCCCGTAGGGCATCATTTGTATATTGGACCCTTACCAACTCAGCCTGCAGTTGAGGTCTCAGTCCCGTTAAGCGTCTCTTGGGGTACCACTCATTATGGTGGTGGCCAAGTGCCCTTTTCAGATCAAGGACAGCCTTACCAAGGACCATTGTATCAAGGTTAGCCGTCTTACATGCAACCTTCTTATGGGCAGCAGTATTATGGGCAATCCTATCCAGGGTAGCCTAGAGGCCCACAAGGACAACCCTTCTAGGGACAACCTTCGGCCTATGGTGGTCCATCTTTCACTTATCTTAGGCAACCCTCTGGAAATCCGGTACAACCTTATATCCAACAAGGACAGCCTGGAGTCCAGTAGGGATACCCTTCTCGTCAACCCTATGGGAATCCAGGACAACCTTATGTGCAACAAGGACAACCTGGAATCCAGCAAGGGTACCCTTCTAGGCAAGGTGGTCAACCTTACGTACCGCAAGTCCAACCCACTACTCAGCCGGGTCAACCATCTAGACAAGTTGGTCAACCTCAAGGTCAACCAACCGTTGAGTCCGCTTAGCCATCTGTCCCGTAAGGACAACCCTCTGTTGTACAAGGACAACCTAACACCTAGCAAGCGCAACCTTTTGGGCAAGTGGGTCCATCCCAAGCTCAACCAGGACAACCTTCCGGCCAGGTGGCATAATCTCCATCCTCTCAAGGACATCTTTCTGGGCCTGCTCAACCGGGCATGCAAATGGTGATTTCTTCTCAAGCTCAACCTGATTTTCAGCCCCAGGCTGGGCCCCAGACTCAAACTGGTCTTCAGATGCATGGTGGGTTTCAGTCTCAACCCTCTTACCAAGCACAGCCTGGTCCCTAGGCTCAATATGGAGCCCAGCAACCGTATGGTTACCAGCAACCCCAGGGGCAAGCTCAGTTCGCCCCGTACCAAAATTATCAACAAATGCAGGTCACTCCTTATCATAATTACCAGCAACAGTATGTTGCTCCTGCAAGCCAGGTTGGTAAACAATGGGGTGCTGGGGGGCAAATCCAGGGTCAACCATCCGGTTATGGCTATAACCCCTATGGACAGAATCCCTACGGACAAAACCCTTATGGGCCTGGTCCGTCCAGAAAAAACCAATGGGGGCAACCAGTAACTGGTTGGAACTTTGGTGCTACCTCGTATCCACAACCACAGATGTCCTTCAATCCTCAGTTACCCTTCTTAGCAACATTGGAACTGCCGGATGTATTCAAATTGACTAATGATCCTATCCTTCATAATCCATTTTGGCCACCAGTTCCAACCAAGATACCTGATGATTGTCCCAAATTCGATGGCAAAGCTGGAGAAGATCCTCAAGCCCACGTTATGACTTACCACCTTTGGTGTTCGTCAAATTCATGGCTTGACGATTCAATCCGGCTCCACCTATTCCAAAGGACTCTCACCAGCTCGGCTACTAAGTGGTACATTGAGTTGACTTGTGGATCCTTTCAAGATTTCAACTCTTTGGCAATGGCATTTCTAAAGCATTTTCAGTTGCCCATTTGGTATGAGACGGGAACACATCTCCTCACGTCTCTTAAACAGGACATGGCCACGCACATATCCGATCATATACATGAATGGAGACGGCGTCGTTAGTTGATCAAGTTCTGGATTCCTAATCAGCTCCTAAATGATTGGTTTACGACCTCCTTTGTCCCTAAAATCGCGCAAGACATTGCTATGGGAGCTTGTGTAACTGAAGAGCAGGCTATCGCGCGTGATCAGTACCTCGAATTACTTTATTCTCAGTCAAGTACCTTATATGATTATTTGCCTAACGTCCCGAGACCCGGAACATCCAAAGCTTTGCCAAAGCCATCTGTTGACGGTGTTATTGGCTCTGTAAATCAATCTTCGAAGAAATCATCCGCGAACCCTAGGAAGAAAAAATCGAATGCTTCAAATGAAAACACTTCTTAGGGTGTGTCTAATTACGGAAATACTTCCAAGGTCAATGCTGTCCAGTCCACCATGGCGGATAAAGCCTCGAAAGGAAAGAAGAAGGGGAAGGCGAAGAATAAATCTGATCAACCCAAATAGGACTCCCCTAAACCTCCACTCGAGGAAGGAGCCAAACATAAACCGAAGTATCCTTATCTTTCTGTGACAAGGATCACTATACCAAAGACTGCCCAAGGTGGTCTGAAGTTAGTCTTTTATTAAAAGGTGCTCCTAGGACTCCTGCAGTTCTGAAAGAACCTTTCCCCTCACACAAATGCAGATGGTGGCTGCCCATCCTCGTCTTCTTCTCCCTTCGGTTCCCAAGTGTTCATGGCTGGAACGATTCTCGTTCATATTACGACTCGAGCAAAGGAATATCCACCATCTTCCGGGAAGGAGCCTGAGGTCCCCTCAAGCACTCCTCCGTCCAGTTCTGGTCCGCTCCATATCGAGAAACCCAACACGGAGACGCCTATTCAACCCCCTCCTAAAGGTGTACTCCAGAGATCGTCTTACAACCCAAATGCTCGTGCTGCCCAGCACTACAGCATCGTTGAGGACTTAGCTCAGGCTTCGTCAACTATGTCTGCTTTAGAATTTCTCCAGAGTTGCCCCCCTAGAGGAAGTCCTTGCTATCAGCCATCGGTGGCATCGACCCGGCCAACTCGGATTTGATCACTTTTGATCTCGAGAGCCATGTACTGAGACTACCTCACCAAATTGCCTTCCTCATTTAGCTCATCATCAATTCGAAAACGATTCATCGTACGGTGATTGATGAAGGTGCCTCAACTTGCATTATGTCTGTTGCTTGTTGGAAGGTGATTGGGTCTCCGACTTTGAGTCAGTCTCCAATGACACTGGAAGCGTTTGACGGGAGAGAATCTCGCCCTTACGGTATCCTCCAAAGATTGTCGATTACTTTGGAAGGGAAGACCGTTGAAGTGGAAGTTGAAGTTGTCGATGCTAATCTTACTTACGACCTCCTTTTGGGCTAGAGCTGGACATATTCCATGCGTGCCGTGGCTTCATCCCTCATTTGTGTCATTCGTTTCCCTCATCAGGGGAAAATTGTCACGGTAGACCAGCTCTCCTTCTTCGCTTCTTCTTCCGAAGGCAATGTGCCTCTTGTGGAGCATACCTCTTTTCAGTTGGAGAGTGTGGGAGTTGGGCTCTTTAAAGACCCTGCCATCATGGGTGTCTTTTCCCTCCCACCTCCAAAACTCGCTTCGCTTGGTTTGATTTCCACTCATTCTAGTCCCCCATTGCACATAGTTGCTACCCTCAACCCCTTTGCAAAAGGGGGCATTGATCATCTAGCTTGTAACCCTCGCTCGGCCGAGGGGCATGGGCAGATCATCGGTGCCGTTGATCATTTTAGAAAATGGGCCGAGACGACGCCTACACTATCTAGGCCAATCACACAGTAGTGCAATAGGGTAAGTCCCGAAATGGGCTTGACTTGAACAAATATCATGTGTGCACTTTATTTTTGTAAATACATGTGCTTTAGCAAGTGTGTTGTGTATGCATGTTTTCATGATTTTTTCTTGGTGTGTTTGCGTGATTGCCGCTTATTGTGTCTTTTTTGCTTCTTAGATAGATGTCTGGTTCGCCTTACATTGGTTTCGCTAGTGGTGCCTCCTGCAGTACACACAACTTTTCCTCTACGACATGGGTGATCTGTGATCCTCATGGTGAGTTAGTAGACCTTCAAGGGGTTTGTCTAGGTTGTACCATGAACAACGTTGCTGAGTATAGTGTTATGATTGAGTTACTAGCTGAGGTGATTAACCTCGGTATTCGAACATTGGTTGTGAACTTGGACTCTTAGCTTGTCGTCCACTAGCTCAATGGGCATTATTCCGTCAAAGACCATTGGATTTTAAGGTTGTATTTACGTGTTAAATTGTTAGAAAGGGATTTTCATTTCATTACTTATCAACATATTCCAAGATGATTTAATACGTTAACCGATGCATTAGATAATTATGTATTGGATAGGCATTTGCATAACATGTAATTTAAAATAGCATAAGAAGCATAAAACACAAGCAAACCATAAAACATATGTATATATATATGTGTGTGTGTGTGTGTGTGTGTGTGTCCGAATGTTTGCACCGCGTGCATCATCAAAAAATAATACATGTTTGTCTTAGTACATCCGGAGACAACATGTCTCTCAAAAAATATGCATGGAAATAAAGCCTAGATCTCTAATCCCTATGGTGCTCATGGTAGCACGTCACTGCTTGCACTAAACATCTTAGGAGTCGGTGGATGCGATTCGGCACTTCCATTGTGTGCCTCTGGTACGCTAGCGGGACATCCGCTAGCTGAGCATAATCTGGGATCCCTCGATTGATAGCCTCAAGGTTCTGGTTGAGCTCTCCTCTGTCACCACCCTCCTCCTGAGGATCCGCTACAGCCTGGTGTCTCCTCACAATGGGAGACATGCTAGCTGGGCGCTCTGGGCCAACATCTGCATATGCATATAAAAGTTATTAAAACAAGCATGTATTAACAAAAAAATCATAAAACACAAATCAAAATGAGGTCATACCTATCTCCTCGTCCCAGTCCTCTCCCTCTGGCAGTGGAAGGTCAGGGTCACCGGTGAAGTCTGTCGCTGCATACGACCAGTCCTCCACCACGATCAGTTGGCGGCGAAGCCACCCAAAAAACTCAGGTCTCCATGACATTTGCTGACCGCCCCCCCGTCTCGGCATCAGTGCTGCCCAATGAGCCATCCTCGGCTCTCGAGGTGTCGGATCAGGAACAAAGGCCCCTTGGCCCTGGAAGATTGGCACACGTTCCAAGAATAATGTCACCAGAATGGAGCTGTACCCAAACTGTTGCAGCTTGCCACGCTTAGCCTTTGTAAGCTGCCTCTTCATATTGGTCGTCACCGTTGATGCCCAATTGAAGATCGTCGGGTTAAGACACTCTGTCGCCAGTATCAGGTGATTCTTCGTGGCTTCACGGGGTGCCTGTGCCCCCGTAGCTCGTGTGATCATGAATAATAGAGCTCTGAGTATTAGGTTCTGAACAGTGGGGATATCCACTTTTGAGCTGTCGGACCCATATTTTGCCTCTGGGCAAACTCGAGCCTTCACCTCCTCGATCTTCTCCCCGGTTGGCCTGCTACCTGTCGATAGGGGCACCGACCCTCTATGCGATAGTCCAGTGATGAAATAGACGTCAGATACATCTAGTTCCAGTGCTTGGTCCCGTATGCGGAATACCTGATCATGTTCGTCCCACAGGTTGATCAAATATCGCAAGAGCTTTGGCTGAGCTCGTAGATAAGACAGTAGAAAGTATTTCTTAAGCCCGCAAGCTCTGAGAGCTTCCATGCAGTTTTCATCTGCTAGGGCCAATGTATCTACTTGGTCATGTTCTCTTTCTTTCCATTGGAGTACCATTTTGCGTGTTTTCCTGAAATCACAAGGTCAAAACATCAAATTAGATCCTTGGTAAATTAAAAAAATGTAGTGAAATAGCTTTAGAATTGTTAAAATTTGAGGAATGGGTGTGCTTGACCGTTGGCGCGACTGTTTCTAAAACATTCATGCCCATGGGCACGACCCTTTGTAGAAAATTGCCCCATTGGCACGGGTCTGTGCCCGAAACCCGCGCCAATGGGCGCAACCCTTATTTTTGCAATCCCCTCCACAGAGGATGATAAAACAAACTAAAGCAAATTTAAAATGGATAAAAATGGAATAGAAGAGGAGGCCTCTTACCTGGAACTGACGATGCTCCAAATGGTCACCTGGATTTTTCGTAATCATCGCCTAAAGGTCGCACACCAAAAGCACTAATGTCACTCTCAATGAGGTAAAAGTGAAAAGTAATTCTTGTTTTTACCATTTTCACCTATTTTATAGCTTTTTTGACCCTCAATAGGTTTTAAAAAGTCTTTTTATGAATATTTTAATGTATATTTGTGTCGAAAATAGATTTTACGCTGGTTTTTGTGCAGCGACAGGTGTTTTTGTGGATTAGGCGACGAAATGAGTTGTATTTTATACTTTTGCAGACTCGGTAAACACACGAAAAAGTCACTCTGGAGTCATCTTTTTGCTCTTTTCTCACTCTCTAAACGTGAAAAGAATGCCGAGTTATTCCTCTCGACTCGTTAAACGTAAATGAGAGGTGGTCATCTTTAAACCCTTTTCCGACCATGTAAAAATGAAAATATCATCAGACCCTTGCCGTTTCAGGTTCGTTAATGGTTACGAAGTGATGTGGTTTCGATCACTTTTTTACTTTTTCTGGTTGAAATCACTACTTATGGAAAGTACTCCTTGGTCGTAATGATCGGGCGGTTCTCTCGAGAATTGTTTTATACTTTTTCGGGCTCGAGAGACACAACTTTACGAAAAAGGACACCCCTGGAGTTTACTTTTCCACCGTCTTTTCAAACTCTCTAAACATGAAAAGACGCCGAGTTCTTCCTTTGTTAGACTCGTTAAAACTTAATGACATTGGATTCTGTCAAAATGATGCCTTTTCAAGCATATGTTATCCCCATCAAGCTTGTCATCAAAAAATAGTACTCGCCATAAATGGTGGGGAAAATGGAGCCACAATTATGGTCGTGTCGGCAGTATGTCGCTCTCGAACATGGCACTTGTCTGCATTCGTGTCTGGGTGGGGACATCTCATCTTGTTTTTACACTTGCTTCCATGGGTTTGGGTTATCCTGTTTTACCTCTCATCTGCTCATTGCCTTGTCACCATGACCCTTGATCATTTGATGTGAAATACTGCCATGTCCACTATCGTGCCACCAATATGTTCAAGAGAAGTTGACCTCTGCAGAATACTCAACCTCCCTCTGATACCTCACATAATCCTGATTCACAAACATCTTATCCTTCTCTGTCTTGTGTCGATGATGTGGGAAACATTATGGCCCACCTTTGATTAAGGTCACTTCCTGTCGACTTCAGCTCATTATCTAGGAAGTTGACCTAGAGACTCCCTTTAGGTGCCTTGGAGCCTGCATGCCTCAATGGTAGGTTTTTCGTGTTCGACGCGAGGTTTTCATCATTGGCCTCCGATCGAATGATTCTACGGGTGTTCGACGATAGCTCATTGATTCACACGCCATAGATTGTACCTATAGTACCTTGAGGACCATTGTCATTATTGGTGGTACCTCTCGCGTCTGTTAATAGTTTTCATCATTGACTGGTAATCAGACGATGTTCTTGCATGTTTGACTTCGACTCCCATATTTGCCTGCTTGAACTTGTACTTTGTTCGGGTCGAGATGGAGTGCAAGACCCTGGATTTTGTCTATTGGGATCCAGGTTGTGATTTTTTGGATTATTATGATCATTACATGACTCATTCACTAGATGGCTGCGACCATGCCTGAGTCTGTTTATCGATCCTTACTGGATGGCTGCGTCCATCCCTTGGATTTAGATTTTAATGTACTCTGCTATGGATGGTTGCACCCATACCACATGTACTTGAGATTCAGTTTTACTTCTTCATGCAGGTGTTGGAAATAATACTAAGAGGGGGGGGTGAATCAGTATTATCAAATTATTTTCAATATACCTTCCAGATTTATACTTTAATTTATTCTTCAGATATTGATCATTAGTTTGTATGTCAGTACCATATAACAATGAGCAAGAACAAGAAAGACAGATAATCACACCAAGGAACACCATATATAAGATGGAAACCCAATGTGGGTGAAAACCAACTGCTGCAATATGTCTCTATCTTCTTTCAATTAGAAACTTCTTTTACAATGATTTTGTATTGGTGCAGTCCTTTACCAGTATGCAAGCTGCAACCTACAGAGAGCTACAACTCTCTCTTGTTTTCCAGGCTCTCCTGGAAGGGAGATACAACCCCCTTTTCTCTTTTTACTTCTTTAAGGACCACGTTTCATGAATTTTCAAACTGGATCCATGGACATCAAATAATAAACAAGTACATATGAATCAACCAAACTCCTTATACAATCAACCAATGAATCACCCAATTTCTCAGAATGTTGTAAACAGAAAGGCATTACCAGTAAACTAAACCCAGAACTCTACATCAAATAGATAAAAGGCAGCCAACAAATGCTTCAAAGAAAAGTCTGCAACTTGACCAATACTTGACCAATATAAACCTGCGGATATCCGCAGCTCTTCTGTGTCTAAACTGCGCAGATCCGCACCTGATCTTGGTTGTGATCTGCGTACTTCTGCTCAGATCCGCACCTGCACTGTCTGTCTGACAACGTACCTTCACACTGTGTCTTCTTTTGTGTTGTGTACCTCACACTGCACCTTCTATTTCTCTGCGTACCCCACGCACTGCACCTTCTTCTTCGCTGCGTACCTTGCACTACACCTTATTCTACACTGCGTACCCCCGCACTTATTCCATGGATCACCTGCGAACTTCTGATTAGGGCCAAATTAACAGTCCTCCAATGTGCCAAAGTCAGTCAGATCCACAGATCTATTCATGCGCCCGAGAGATCACAACCTATCAATAGATTCACCTTAATTTTTCTCCTTGATTTAGTTCTAGCTTTTTGAAAACCAATCACCCAAAATTTCAGATCTTAAGATATTCAAATTTTACAAGTGTGTAGCTAAGAGATCTCCTTTCCTTTTTATAGGCAAGCCTTTCACAATACCATGGTCCAAAACCATAATAATACAATACCATGAACCCAATACCTTGAATCAATATTTTTAGATGCAAAACCACAGACCAGAACCATAAGATCAAATATGTCGGGCTAAATACCATGGACCATTCATAAATATTCCCACGTGCACGCGCTTTTCTGCATTGGAGAGAGTGAAACTAGGGTCTGTACCTTCTGAACGGAGCACCTACGTGTATGTCCGCACTTCTTGGTCGGCATACCTGTGGGTCCGTAGCTTCTCATAGGATCACCTGCGGGTATCTCTTTTTCCATGATTTTGAGTGCCTGAACTGAGATCTGCCACAAGAG
>APFE030146055.1:123889-177832 GCA_000404065.3 Pinus taeda | reverse complement strand
GAGAGAGAGGCTTGTTCCCCATTCCCAACAAGCTTTGCAAGGCATGTGCTGCTGATCACCAAGCCAAAGGAGGATTTGGCGTCAGAACTATGGTTGTATTCTTCTTTGTTTATCAATAATAGATGACTATCATTATTGTTCCACTCTTATTGTCTTTGTAATGATGATTGAGTTAAATCCTTTCTGACTGATATATAGTTGCATCTATTGGATTTTATGCTTGTCTTTGTGTCGTTCTTTTCATGTACATGTGTCTGTTCACGAGGATCGTGGGGATCGTGACCAGCCGGAGAAAAGGAACGGGAGTGAAGACTCTTCTACAAGTACTAGCGTTGGATTCTAGGCAGGCCCTCATCATCGGTCTTTGATTTGCAATTAGGAACCTGCGTGTTAGCGTTATTTGATTGTTGCTAGACCCCATTTGGGCTAGTAGGGATTGCCTCTGTCCACAGAGGGGATTTACCTCCACAACACTCCCCATCTACGATCTTTGAGGACCTCTACAGTGTACCCGACATGCTTTCCCATCATGAATAAACTCCTAATATGTCCCTCTTCGTGAGCAGAATAATTCCCCTTTGCATCATTTCCCAAGAATCTTCCTTCTATCCCAGTTTACAATACCAGTGCTACTGATCAGTTTTCTCCTCGCACCGATTTACAGAGGTTAAAACTAACACTCACACTGATCGGATCAACTGAGCCATTTTCCAATTGCACCAATCCTATTTTGGAAGGTTTTCTAAATAAGGAGTCGAAGCTTCCATGTCTAGAAGCTTCATAATGGAAATCTGGTAGATGGCTGGGCCAGATAGAGCTGAGGAAGTTAATTTGGGCTCCTTTCCCCTATTTGTATGGAACAACCTCAAGAGATAAGACCTTCTCCCATGATGAGAGGAACCATCTCACATACATCCAAGCTATATAAGCCTCTCTTTTTCCCAAGCAAAAGCTAGTTGGAGTTTTGGAGCAAGTGTGAATAACCAGCAAGTCATTTATAACTTATAGCTTTCTAGTGTGTGTTTGAGGGAGAATAGTGTGATTTTGGTTTGATTTGAGACTAGAGGGAAAGAGGCCTTAAACTTCCATTTGTTGGGTCTATCCATGAAGTGCTAACACTAGTGTCGGAACCTGGATATGTCGGAGGAGACTAGCAACGTCAAGACATCGGTTGTAATCTCTTTCTGATTTATATTAATGCAACTATCGATTGATTTCCTACATGAAGCATCATTTTACATCTTTATGGATTAATGTTTCTTGACCTATTAAGTAGGTTGAATACAATATTGCATGCTGTCACGTTTGTTTTTGTTGTTGTTTGCTTGTTTCAGGTATTCGAAGGAAGGAAATGAAAGATAACTGGCATGAGGAAGCAGGATCATCACTAAGAAGAATAGTGTACTAAGAGGTAGGCCCTCTTAATTGATTCTATCCTAAGGAGATTTTCTATAGATTGTTTGTTTGTGGCTAGACACGCTCTCTCGGGCTAGAGGAATTGTTTGTGTCCATACTAAGAATTCACCTGCACCACAAAATGGTGACTCCGTTGGGGATACAATCCTTATGTTTGATTGATTGTCATTTTATGGTTTTGTGTGAACTTTTCTAGTATCACCATTTCCCTTTAGTGTTCTCTACTTTGTCTGGTTTACTGCTCTGAGCCTGAAATTTACAGTGGAAAGTTTAGTCTTAACCTTTGAAATTTTTTATTTTTTTCCTTGAATCCTCGATCAACGCGTTTATTTTTCTGAAATTCACACCGATCAATGCGAGTTTCTCAAAAATAGTCGCGCCAACCCCCTTTTGGTGCGTGTTTTCAGTTAGGAAGTTGCACTAATTCCTGTAGGTGAAGATCAGTGTTTACCCTAGATCATAGCCAGTGTGACTTTCCCTTCTGATTTCTATCTCTCATCTCATTTTGACTGTGTTCTCCCTCGCTGGAAATCTCTTTTAGCTTGGTTTGTATGATTTATTAATTTGTGTTTCCTTCACTTGGTTTCTTGAGTTCATGGATGGTGTATAAACCGAGGGTATCTAGGTCATCACCCATTCACTTGTTTGCCTGCTCAGAAAGTCAAGTCCATAGTCAAAATTTCTCCTTGCATTTCATTTGATTAGTCCTTTCATTGCTTCGATTTCCATTTAACAAGTTTGAAAAGTTTCGTTTAGTGTTTAAGCATCTCTTTTCGTGCACAGATCACATCGCCCATCTTATTTTTGGTTCAACTTTTGCTTCATTAGTTTTGAAAAGAATTCTCTTTTATGATTGCTTGTGATTTATTTTATTGTGAATGTTTCATTGAAGTGTGAAGTGTTTGCGAAAGAATCATTACCTCATTTCATTAAAAAATGCATCATTCTAGTTTGTTGCAGCAATATGTTACGTTAGTTAGAATAATTGAAGGCTAGAGTTGTATCATCACTTGGATTGCAAAAGAAATGAATTCCATTTATTAGTGAAAGGGCTACTTTAAGTGCATTTGATAAAAAATTTAGGAATTGGAAAGAGTTTTTCATAATTTTTGTTTTCAAAAGGCGAAATAGTGAAATATCATTTTTCTTTCAATTTCTTGTTTTGTTTCATTTGAGTGTGAATTCTACTCTCATTACTGTAGACAATTCATCGAATTAAAAGGGTCCTATCTCATTTAGTTGCAAATAGGTGTTTTTGAGTCACATTGATAAGGCCTGAAAACCGAGACATGATTTCCAAATAAACTCTAAAATGTACTCAATTAACCTAAGGCAAATTTGAAATATAACGATAACATCTTAGAAGGTCTAGGCTAGAGATGTGTTCTGGCATCTTAAAACCTAGCAGTTGTCATTCACTTCGGCACTAGACAGCGCTAGTACGGACTTGTGCTCCCCGTACCATTGAGTATATAAAGGGAGACCCCACTAGGTTGCAATCCTTTATCCATAGGCAACCGAGTATGTCGCCTTACAAACGTGATACACCAAACACGACATTCAGGAAGATTTCCTACCCATACTTCTTGGTCTGCCAAGAAGTATTCTACAGTTCAAGGTTACTTGGTAATCCTTTTTACCTAGATCATCTTGAGTAGTTATTTTGATCTTTTTGACTCCCTAAATATAAAATATCACCCGATTTCTTGTCCTTTCGAGATCATTTCAAACTGAAAGTTTTAGAGTCACCTTTGCTTCTTTCTCAATTCTTAAAACATGAAAGAGAACCAATTTGTTTTTGCATCTTAAAAACTTGTTTCCCAGGATATTATAACATCCCTATTAGTTTTTTTTAGACCACATCATGAGTATACCTTTAAATACATTTTAAATCCCTTGAAATCGATCTCTCTTTTTGTTATTTGAGACAGGATCATCGTGGTTGAACCAACTGGTTCGCCTAGTTCCTCTTCCTCTCCTCTCTATGAAAGATTCTCTAAGGAGCCTTTTCCTGAATTTCCACAGTCACTTGAGGACCAAGGTGTTGAGCTTGGAATTGTTTTGAGTATTCAACCTTTGTCATCTTGTCCTCCCCCTTCAGATACTGGGTCACTTTCTCACATTGGCCTGGAATCTCTGGATAACCCTATCCAGATTCGTGAGAGTCCATCGACTTCTGAAGGTTAGTTTGGACTGGTTGTTTATCCTCTAAATCCTTTGTTTGTTCCTATTGTGATATCACCACAACGTTCATATAGTTTGGACGATCAACCAAGTATTCCTTTGGAATTATCAGCTCGAACATCTTCGGTAGTCCGTCGTCGTCTCTTTTCATCCATGGAATCAAAAGGTGAAATCCTAGTCTCCTGTCTAGGTCACTCGAAGGTTTCCACTCTGTGCACAACTGAGGAGCAAGAATATCCTTTCCCTCTTGAAGGTTTCACTTACACGGGAATAATTTTGACTAGTGTTCATCCTAAGTTTCCGCATAATTACGTGACTTTATCTTAGTTGGTTTCAGGCACACCTACTACATTATCATTGTATCACAACCCTATTTGGGCTTCTGGCATTATGACTACCACAGGTTCATTCATTCAGAACCCAACCACCCAACAAATGGTGATTCCTACAGTCACTTCAGTTCTGGTGCAACCCACCATTCCCAATCCTCTTGTTTTGTTGGTCCAGGTGACCATTGTGGTTCAACCGACAATCTCGAGTCATGTCGTTATCAGTTCTTTGATCCCTCTAATAAGGGGATTGGTTGTTCTACTGCCTGGGGGGTAGCTTTTGAATGTTTCTATGATGTCTAGAACAACCAATGTGAGTGGATCACAATCTCACATGGTTGGGATGAACTAACCCTCTTCAAGTGTCATTTCAAATCCTGATGGTCCTATTGGATCAAGTAATGTCCAGTACCAACAACCCAATGTTGGTCCGTCTGGGTCAAGTCACTTCCAATACCAGTAGCCCAATATGGCTCAAGTTCAGTACCAACCTCCTTATGTTCCATATGGTTCACAAGACATGGCTAATATGTCATACATCCCTCAGCCTGGACCATATTTCCAACCTGGTCCATCTACCACGCCCATTGGGTATGGCTAGATACATTTTGGGAACTTTCAAGTTATCATTCCAGGAACTGTTCAAGTACCTTTGCAGCAGCAAGGACAACTCCTGCAGTAGCAAGGGAAACCTTCGTTGCAACAAGGGCTATCCATGCAGTAACAAGGCTAGATCATGCCGCAGCAAGGACAAATGCAACAACAACAAGGGAAATCCTTGCAACAGTTGCATAAAACCATACAACTGTAGAGGCAGTATGCAACGCAATCTTCCCAGACTATGCCTTCACAAGGTCAACCTCTATAGCCACAAGGATAGCCTTTATAGCCACAAGGTCAACCCTTGCAGCCACAAGGTCAACCCAGGTAGCAACAATGCTTATACTCATATCAACAGGGTCAACCCTTGCAAGGGCAAGGCCAAGGTCAAGTCCTGCAATAGAAGGTGCAAAATCCATATGTCCAGGGAAAGCAAGCACATAATCCTTACGTCTAAGGGCAGCAGGTCCAAAACCCTTATGCTCAGGGACATCAGGTGAAAAATCCATATGTCTAAGGCCAGCAGGCTAAATAGCCTTTTAACCAATTATGTTGCTTATCAGCAGCCTCTGGCCGAACAAATTTGAGGCTTTCAAGGTCAAATTCCTCCCTATGGGCAAGGTAACCTATAGTGGGGGAAAAATCAAATGCCTTATGGACAAAACCTCCCACTTTGGGGACAAAATCCTTACTAGCAGGGATGGGTCCTGCCAGTTGGACCCCCTTACCAACCTCAATTGCCTTTCAATACCCAATTTCCATTCTTAGCTACACTAGAATTACCAGATGTGTCTAGACTCATGAATGATTTGATTCTTCATTCGTCATACTGGCCTGCGGTTCCATCCAAGATTCTGAGTGATTGTCCAAAGTTTGAAGGAAAAGCGAAAGAGGACCCTCAAGCCCACGTGATGGCATATCATCTTTGGTGCTCCTCAAATTCCTATGTTGATGATTCCATTCATCTTCATCTTTTCCAGTGAACTCTTACAGGAGCTGCAGCCAAGTGGTATATCAAGCTCCCCCAGAATACCTATCATGACTTTAACACTCTCGGCATGGCCTTTTTCACACATTTCCAGTTCTTGGTTCGCTATGAAACTAGCACCCATCTGTTAATGTCACTCAAGCAAGACACAATGACTCACATATTCGATCACATCCATGAATGGAGACGTAGGCGCCATCTGATTAAGTTTGAAATTGCTGATCAGTTGTTGACCAAGTGGTTCACCAAATAATTTGTCAACAAAATTGCTGAGGACATTGCTATGGGTGGATATGTCACTGAGGAACAAGCCATCACACGTGCCTAGTATCTAGACCTTGTCTATTCACAGTCCAACACATTATATGATGTGTTACTCGATACACCTAGACCATCATCTGATATGACAACATCTAAGTCCCACGCTACCCCTCCTATTGATGGAGTAATTGGCTCAATGACTCAGACCCCTGCAAAATCTTCTTCCAAACAGAAGTCGGTCAACACTCTTCCCAATTACTCCTCTCGCAATGCATCCAGCCCTGGTAAAACCTTGGACGTTCTCATTGTCCAGTCTACCATAGTAGATAAACCATCTAAAGGTAAGAAGAATGACAAAGTAAAGGGTAAAGCCAATGCCCCGAAATAGGGTCCTCCTAAACCTTCTACTAGTAATGCTTCCCAACAGAAACCTAAGTATCGATGCCTCATTTGTGAGGAGGATCACTATACGTAATATTGTCCCAGACGGTCCGAAGTTATTCGTTTGCTCAAAGGGACCCCGGATGTCTTGAAAGAGCCCTTTCCATCCCAACAGACTCAAATGGTAGACCAAAATCAGTCATCTACTTCCTCAGGTTCACAAGTGTTCATGATGAGTACCCCGATCAACGTGGCTACTAGGTCAAAAGATTATCAAACTCCTACCTCATCAGTGGGGAAAGAGAAAGAAGGTACCCCATCTTCTTTTTCCCCATCCTGTTCTAGGCCTCTTCGTATAGAGCGACCTAATCCTGATTCTGCCATTCGACCACCTTCTCGAGGTGTGCTTCGAAAGTCCTCGTACAATCCCAACACTCGAGCCACTCAAGATTATAACATTGTTGAAGATTTGGCTCAAGCACCATCAGCTATGTCTGCTCTCGAGGTCCTTCAAAGCCATCCTTCTCAGTGGAAATCGTTACTTTCGGCTATTGGTGGTATTGATCCAGTTGACTCTAATCTCATCTTCTTTGACCTAGAAAACCACATTTTTTGTTTACCTCATCAAATTTTCTTTCTCATTCAGGTAATCATAAATGAGAAAACCATTCATAGGACCGTCATCGATGAAGGTGCTTTTACCTGCATCATGTTTGTTGCTTGTTGGAAGGAAACTGGTTCTCCTACTCTGAACCAGTCCCCTAACACTCTGGAAGCTTTTGACAGGCACGATTTGCAACCATTCGGTGTCCTTCCCAACCTTGCCATTACCTTTGAGGGCAATACAATGCATGTCGAGGTAGATATCGTTGATGCTAATATTAACTACAGTCTTCTACTTGGATGGCATTGGGCCCATGCCATGCATGTTGTAGCCTCCTCCCTCTTCCACGTGATTCGTTTTCCCCATCAAGGGAAGATAGTCACAGTCGACCAACTATCCTTCTTTGCCTCTTCCTCTTCAGATGGAAATGTTCTATATGTTAAGCACACTGGTGCTCGTTATGAGAGTGTGGGTGTAGGACTTTTCAAAGTTCCTACCTTAATGTGCATATTTCCACCCCCACCTCGTCATGTTGCCTCTATCAACATGATTTCAATCAAGTTGGATCCTTGGTTTGTTCCTTCGCCGAATATTGTTGATACATGGGGCGAGCTTATACTATTAAGTCCCGCTGAAATTGATTACGTGGAAATTATTTCAGCCTCACCTTCGGTATCCTCTAATCATCTTGTTTCAAGTTCATCTCTCGACATGTATTCTCAATCCCCGTGGCTTGGTTCTTCAGAATTCCCCGATCCCTTAGCCGAGACTTTTATTTATGACGAAAGTATCATGGAAGTAATGTCTCTAGAGGAAGTACCTTGGAACAATACTCATCATCGTTCCTCATTCTTGCCTAGCCCAGTGCTCATGTCTCCGTGTCTTGATAAATTCTCTTCTCCACTGCTTATTGACATGTCAGTTTCTCCTGACATTATCAACATATTTCAACTGAGGGCAGCTTATCTCATAATGGATTCCTGTTTTTTCTCCCTCCCCGAGTTTTTACCAATTTTCCATCATAATCATGGGATTATCATCTGACTTGTAACCCTCCCTCACCCAGGGGGCATGGGGCACAACCTTATATTAGTTCCACTCTATTATTTGGCCGAGTTGATGCTTACTCATCATGTCAATGGTAAAACTCCAGTGTTCATTTGTGTTGATTGATTACCCAAGTCTGAGCATGGACTCTCTCAAAAAGTACTATCCTTAGGTCATCTTGCATGGTTACTTTTTCACAATAGTATGACATTCCCTTTTGTACAGTGTGGTTTGGTGTGTTATTTTGCAAGCAGCTTCCCTGCTTATTATGTTTTTTCCTGCTTTGCAGATGTTTGTTTCTCCTCACATCGGTTTCGCTCATGGTGCTTGTCATAGTACCGGGAATCTATCATCTGTGGCATGGGCCATTTATGACCCCATAGTGATTTGATTGATCTTCAAGGTATATGTCTAGGTTGAACAACTAATAACATCATTGAGTATAGCACGGTTATTGAATTATTGTAAGAAGCTATTGCTCTTGGAATCCGAGAATTGGTTGTCAACCTTGATTCACAACTTCTTTTTCTTCAACTTAATGGGTAATAATCCATCAGAAACCCTCAAATATTGATAATGTATCTATGTATTCGTCTGCTAGAGAGAAATTTTGATTACATTATATATCATCATATTCCTCGACACATGGATACATTAACAGATGCATTAGCTAATTATGTGTTGGATAGACATTTGCAAAACATGTAACAACTCAAAAACAAAAACATTTGTACCATAGTAAGCAAGGAAGTAAAACATATATGTGTGTGTGTGTGTGTGTGTGTGTGCGTGTCAGTAATGTTTTCCATACATCAAAACCTCAAAAAATATATGTGTGTTTGAAATACATTGGTGGCTCATAGGCCTTATACATTGGTGGCTCATAGGCCTTATACATTCGTGGCTCGCAGGCCTCAAAAATATGGAATGCTAGAACTATGCACTAAACAACATGATGCTCATGATAGCACGTAACTCCTTGGACTACGCGAGTCAGCAGTCAGCGAATCCAATCTTACACCCCCACCATATGCCTCTGGTACTGTCATGGGACATCACCCATCTGAGCATACTCTAGGATCCCATGGGTCAAACCCTCGAGATTCCATGCAATCTCCTCCTCGTTGTCACTTCCCTTCTGATAAGGAGTGACATCAAATTGTTGAGTCACGCGCCTAGCAATCAGGGACATCCCGGCAAAGGAATTCTGGTCCAACATCTGCATTCATAAAATCGAAGTGTCAAGAACACATATATTTCAAAAAACAACAAAAAACATCAAAAAATTTAAAAAATTGTATTTTTTACCTCCATAATCTAAATCCTCCCCTTTTGGGATCGACATATCCAGATCTCTATGGAAGTTGGTATTGATATAAGGCTAATCCTCCACTATGATTACCTGTCATTGTAGCCACGACAAAAAAGCAGACTTATAGGACATCTATTGCCCCCCCGTAACCCTAGGCATCAACTCGCTCCAACGGACCAGGGGTCTTGTGGCATCGACGAATCTACCTCAATCAGCTGGTATTGGAACATCGGCACCTATTCCAAGAACAAGGTGACTAGCACAGATCTAAAGAAAAACTACTTCATATGTCCCTCCTTAGCTTTTGATAAATGGAGCTTCAAGTTGATTTTCATATCTTCCACCCAGTTAGGGATGGTGGGTGTTTTGTAGTCAATAGCATACTGAAACATTGACTTGTTTGTCTCATGTGGTGCTTGTTACCCATCTACTCTGTTGATGGTCAACAATAGCACTCTCAACACAAGATCCCGAACAATCATAATCTCGATCTTACCACTTTTGGATTTGAGGGCTTCTGGGCAATCGTCGGCAAGTAGCATAGTCACACTTGCCCTGATCGACCTCGAACCATATAGGTTGACTGGATCCCCTCTCCGAGATAGTCCTGTGATGAAATAAATGTCTGAAGTTCCCAACTCCAACTATTGGTCACCAATGATGAAAATTTCCCGATTCATGTCCCAAAGACTGATCAGGTACCATAGCAACTTAGTTTGGGCCCGTAGACCTAGTGTAAGAAAGAATTTGAGGATCCCACAGTTCCTCAAAGCCTCCAAGAAATTTGGATCATCTATTGCTTGAGTATCAATATCCTCATGCTCACGTTCTTTCCAATCGACCATTTTTCACAATTCACTCCTGCAAAAACCATGTAATCAAGTCAGTGATCATCCTTGGCTAGAAAAATTTGGGTTCAAATGCCCTAATTGAGCAAAAAACATGTAAATTTTTTGCTCACAGCACCAAAGCGACTGTTTTAAAAAAAATGATGCTGATGGTGCAGTTGGTAGTTTTAGCCACCCCTGATCAGCACGATTCCGTGCCCAGAAATTGCGCCGACTGAGGGAAATTTTTTTTTGCTAAAATCTCCCCATGAAAATGAAAAAATGGTTGAAAATAGGAAAAATGAGTATGAAAATCGAGCTAAAGGTCTTGCCTCTTACCTGCAACTGACGGATCGGTGAATGACCTCCCGGATCTCCTACAATTGCTTCGAAAAAATTAGGGCACAAGTGGGTAAAACTATCTTCACACAAAGGTAAAATGGTAAATGGTAAAAAAAAATTACTTTTCAACTTTTTTTTCATTTTTTTCATGAAATATTAGGGTTTTTGAGTATTTTTTGACTTATTTTGCCTCAGAACTGGATAATGCATTTACCTATCTTGTGCAGCAACAGGTGATGGATTGTTGATGATGGTACTGGAGTTGTGTTTCAGCTCTTTTGTCAACTCGTAAATCTCAAATGAAAAGATCGTCGAGTATTTTTCCCTTTTTGACTCGTAAAAGAGAATAAAATGGGGGGTCTACTTTCAAGCACTTTTCTGAATCTTTGAAAACGAAAATATTGCCGAGCTCTTGACGTTTTGAACTCATAAAAGGCTACGAAACATTGTGCACCCAATATACATTTACCCATTTTTCAGGCTAGGATGCACTATTTACGAAAAAGGTACTCCTTGATTGAAATGGTCAATCGGTTCTCTCGAGCATCATTTTCTACCTTTTTGGGCTCGAAAGACACAAATGTATGAAAAGGGACCATGTGGAGTTTTCTTTTTTGTGTCTTTTTCAAACTCTATAAACATGAAAAAGATATTGAGTTGAACCTTTTTTGGACTCGTTAAAACATTAAACGACATTGGCTTTTTCACCATGACGAACGTGAGCTTCTCCTTCCTAGGGCTCATTAAACTTACTAGGTTGGATCTGTCCAAACGATGAACTTACAGTGTAATCATATTGTATCCCCTTCAAGCTTGAGATCAAACATAATTGGGTTACCTGCCAGAAATAGTGGGGAAAAATTTGGAAATTTGGTCAGTCGTGTCAGCAGCTCACTCTTTAACATGAAACTTTCTGCTTCGTGTCAAGTTAAGATATCCTCCTTTTCATTTGACCTTCCTGTGTTGGGCCACTCATTTTTTCCTTCCATTTTATCTTTGACACATCATCATGACCACTTATCCTATGGATCCAACAGCTGCCAAACTTTGGAATCGTGTCGCCGATATGTTCAAGAGTCAGTACTTATGCAATTACACTTGCTCCTGATTCTCTATATCATCTGAAATCATTTTCATCCCTTTGTCTCATGTCGATGATGTGGGATACATCATGGCCCTCCTTCAACACGGTCATTTCTTGTCAACTTCAATTCATTCTCCAGGAAGCTGGCTAAGAGACTCCCTTCCAGTGCTTTAGAGCTTGCATGCCCTAATGGCAAGTTCTTCGCACTCGACAACAAGTTCACATCATTGGATTTCAATCAGGTGATTTCATGGGTGTTCGACATCAGTTTCTTTATTCACATTCCGTGAACTGTGTTGCTAGTACCTTAAGAACCATTATCATTATTGGTGGTTTCTCTCGCACTTGTTAGTAGTTCACATCATTGACTGATAATCAAGTGACTCCCTAGCATGTTCGACTTCAACACATTCATTCACATGTTAGGATTTGTACTTTGATCGGGTCATTTGGAGTGCATGACTCTAGGATAGGATTACACAAGTCCAGTTGTGAGGCAATGTGACATGGTGATGTTGATATAAATGTCACTTTTATATGGATGGTTGCGACCATACCATGAGTTCTTATATGTGATCCTTCTCATTATTGGATGGTTGCGACCATACCTTGGTTTCATTATGATCCTTTCTACTGGGTGGCTGCACCCATACCGTGGATCCATTTACATGGTCATTCTTTGGATGGTTGCATCCATACCATGATTCATGTATGATTATTTGAAGTTTTCAGTGATGTATATGTATTTATGCTTTCTTGCAGGTTTTCTGATGACAGACTCCAGTTCCCCGCTTCCAGTTATAAAGCATTTCACCCCTCACTCTAGTTTGGCCTTCATGCTTTAGGGGGCATCTATTACACAACATTTTGTCACTTCCCCTATACTCCTCGTTACAATCTTTGAGGACCTCTATAGTGTACTTGACATGCTTTCCCATCATGAAGAAACTCCCAGTATGTCCCTCTTCATGAGCAGAATAATTCCCCTTTGCATCATTTCCCAAGAGTCTTCCTTCTATCCCAGTTGACAAGACCGGTGCTACTAACCAATTTTCCCCTCACACCGATTTTCAGAGGTTAAGACTAACCCTCACATCGATTGGATCGACTGAGCCCTTTTCTAGTCATGTTGATCCTCTTTTAGAAGGTTTTTTAAATAAGGAGTCCAAGCTTCCATGTCTAAAAGCTTCGTAACAGAAGTCTGGTAGATGGTTGGGCCAGATAAAGCCAAGGAAATCAGTTTGGGCTCCTTTCCCCTATTAGGATGGAACAACCTCAAGAGATAAGACCTTCTCCCATGATGAGAGGAACCATCTCCCATCCATCCAAGCTATATAAGCCTTTCTTTTTCGCAAGCAAAAGCTAGTTGAGTTTTGGAGCAAGTGTCAATAACTAGCAAGCCATTTATAGCTTATAGCTTTTTAGTGTGTGTTTGAGGGAGAATAGTGTGCTTTTGTTTTGGTTTGAGACTAGAGGGAAATAGGCCTTAAACTTACATTTGTTAGGGCTATCCATGAAGTGATAGCAGAAGTGTAGGAACCTGGATACATCAGAGGAGACTAGTGACGTCAAGGCACTGGTTGTAATCTCTTTCTGATTTATATTAATGCAACTATCGATCGATTTCCTACATGAAGTTTCATTTTACATCTTTATGGATTAATGTTCCTTGACCTATTAAGTAGGTTGAATACAATATTGCACGCTATCACATTTGGTGATGTTATTGTTTCCATGTTTTAGGTATTCGAAGGAAGGAAACGGAAGATAGCTGGAGTGAGAAAGAAGGATCATCACCAAGTGGAATAGCGTTCTAAAAGGTAGGCCCTCTTAATCGATTCTAGCTTAAGGATATTTTCCATAGATTGTTTGTTTATGGCTAGACCCGCTCTCTCAAGCTAGAGGAATCATTTGTGTCTGCACTTAGAATTTACCAGCATCACAAATTGGCGACTCTGCTGGGTAGCCAATCCTTTTGTTTGATTGATTTTCATTTTATGGTTTTGTGTGAAACTTTTCTAGTATCAACATTTCCCTTTAGTGTTCTCTACTTTGCCTGTTTTACTGCTCTGAGCCTAAAATTTATAGTGGCAAGTCTGGTCTTAGCCTTTGAAAAATTTATTTCTTTCCTTGAATCCTCGGTCGATGCGTTTATTTTTCTGACAGTCACACCGATCAACGCGAGTTTCTAGAAAACATAGCGTCGATTAGTGCGAGTTTCTCAAAAACAGTCGCACAAACCTCCTTTTGGCACATTTTTTCAGTTAGGCAGTCACACCGATTCCTATAGGTGAAGATCAGGGTTTACCCTAGATCATAACCAGTGTTTCTTTCCCTTCTGATTTCTATCGCTCAGCTCGTTTTGACTCTGTTGTCCCTGGCTGGAAAGCTCTTTTAGCTTGTTTTGTATGATTGGTTAATTTGCATTTACTTCACCTTGAGTTCCTGGATGGTGTATAACCCTAGGGCACCTAGGTCATCACCCATTCACTTGTTTGCCTGCTCAGAAAGTCAAGTCCATAGTCTAATTTTCTCCTTGCATTTCGTTTGATTAGTCCTTTTGTTGCTTCGATTTCCATTTAACAAGTTTGAAAAGTTTTGTTTAGTGTTTGAGTGTCTCTTTTCGGGCACAGATCACATTTCCCATCATGTTTTTGGTTCAGTCTTTTCTTCATTAGTTTTGAAAGGAATTCTCTTTTATGCTTGCTTTTGATTGATTGTATTGCGAATGTTTCATTGAAGTGTGAAGAGTTTGCAAAAGATTCATTCTGTCATTTCATTGAAAAATACATAATCCTAGTTTGTTGCATCAATATGTTACGTTAGTCAGCATCATTGAAGGCTAGAGTTGCATCGACACTTGCATTGCAAAAGAAATGAATTCTCTATATTAGTGAAAGGGTTACTTGAATTGCATTTGATAGGAAAGTTAGGAATTGGAAAGAGTTTTCCATCATTTTTTTTTTCAAAAGGCGAAATAGTGAAAAATCATTTTTCTTTCAATTTCTTGTTTTTTGCGTTTGAGTGTGATTTCTACTCTCATTAGTGTAGACAATTCTTCGAATTGAAAGGGTCCTATCTCATTTAGCTGCATATAGGTGTTCTTTAGTCACATTGATAAGGCTTGAAAACTGAGACATGATTTCAAGATAACTAAAATATACTCAATTAACCTAAGGAGCATTTGAAATCTAACGATCACATCTTAGAAGGTCTAGGCTAGAGGCGTGTTCCGACATCTTAAAACCTAGCTGTTGTCATTCGCTTCGGTACTAGACAGCGCTAGCATAGACTTGTTTTCCTTGTACCATCGAGTATATAAAGGGAGACCCCACTAAGTTGTAATCCATTATCCATAGCAAGCTAAGTTTGCTGCCTTGTAAACATGATACACCAAACACAACATTCGGGGAGATTGTGTGCTCGTACTTCTCGGTTCACTGGGAGGTATTCTGCAGTTCACGGTTACCTAGTAATCCTTTTTAACTAGATCATCCTGAGTAGTCATTTTGATCTTTTTAACTCCCTAAATATAAAATATCACCCGAGCTCTTGTCCTTTCGAGCTTGTTTCAAACAGAAAGTGATAGAGTCACCTTTGCTTCTTTCTCGACTCTTAAAACATGAAAGAGCACCAGTTTTTTTTGTGTCTTAAAAAAATTTTGCGCACACTATTATAACATGCCTGTTAGTATTTTTTAGACCAGATCATGATTATACCTTTAAATACATTTTAAATCCCTTGAAATCAATCTCTCTTTTGGTAAATTGAGCCAAGATCATCATGGTTGAACCAATTGGTTCACCTAGTTCCTCTTCCTCTCCTCTCTCTGAAATATTGTTTGAGGAGCCTTTTCCTTAATTGCCATAGTCACTTGAGCACCAAGGTGTTGAGCTTGGAATTGTTATAAGTATTCAACCTTTGTCATCGTGTCCTCCCCCTTCAGATACTGGGTCACTTTTTGACATTGGCCTAGAATCTCTAGATAACCCTATCCAGACTCCCGAGAGTCAACCGACTTCTGAAGGTCAACTTGGTCTGGTTGTTTATCCTCTGAATCCTTTGTTTGATCATGTTGTGATATCACCGCAGTATCTGTATAGTCTGTACAACCAATGAGGTATTCCTTTGGAATTATCCCCTCAAACATCTTCGGTAGTCCGTCGTCATCTCTTTTCACCCATGGAATCAGAAGGCGAAATCTAAGTCTCCTCTCTAGGTCACTCAAAGGTTTCCACTCCGCGCACAGTCAAAGAAAAGGAATATCCTTTCCCTCCTGAAGCTTTCCCTTACACAGGAATCATTCTGACTAGTGTTCATCTTGAGTTACCACGTAATTACATGACTTTATCTCAGTTGGTTTTAGGCATGCCTACTACCTCATCATTGTATCACAACCCTATTTTGGCATATGGTGCTATGCCTACCACAGATCCATTCATTCAAAACCTGACCACCCAACAAATGGTGATTTCTGTAGTCACTTTAGTTTTGGTGCAACCCACCATTCCCAATCATCTTGTTTTGTCAATCTAGGTGACCTGTCAAGTTCAACTGAGGATCTCGAGTCATGTTGTTGTCAGTTCTTCGATCCCTCTAGTAAGTGGATAGGTTGTTCCACCACCTGGGGGTAGAGTCTGAATGTTTCTCTGATGTTTGGCATAACCAATGTGAGTGGCTCACAACCTCACATGGTTGGGATGAACCAACCCTCTTTGGGTTCCATTTCAAATCCTGTTGGTCATGTTCGATGAAGTAATGTCCAGTACCAACAACCCAATGTTGGTCTGTTTGGGTCAAGTCACGTCCAATACCAGCAGCCGAATATGGCTCAAGGTCAGTAACAACCTCCTTATGTTCCATATGGTTCACAAGCGATGGCTAATTCATCATACATCCCTCAGCCTAGACCCTATCTCCAGCCTGGTCCATCCGTCGCACCTAATGGGTATGGCCAGATACAGTTCGGGAACTTTCAAGCTATCATTCCGAGAACTGTTCAAGTACCTTTCTAGCAGTAAGGACAACTCCTGCAATAGCAAGGGTAACCTTCATTGCAGTAGGGGCCATCCATGTAGCAGCAAGGCCATATCATGCCAAAGCAAGGACAACTGCAACAACCGCAGGGGGACCCTTGCAACAGTTGCAGCAAACCATGCAGCTGTAGATGCAGTATGCACCGCAATCCTCCTAACCTATGCCTTTGCAAGGTCAACCTCTGCAGCCGTAGGGACAACCTTTATAGCCGCAAGATCAACCCTTGCAGACACAAGGTCAACCTGGGTAGAAGCATCCCTTATACTCATATCAATAGGGTCAACCCTTGGAAGGGCAAGGCTAGGATCAAGTCCTATAGCAACAGGCACAAAATCCTTATGTATAGGGACATCAAGCATAAAATCCTTACGTCTAAGGGAAACAAGTCCAATACTCATTTGTCCAGGGGCAATAGTTCCAAAACCATTATGCTCGGGGACATCAGGTGCAAAATCCATATGTCTAAGGCCAAGAGGCTCAACATCCTTTTAACCAATATGTTTCTTATCAGCAGCCTTTGGCTAGACAGTTTCAAGGGTTTCAAGGTCATAATCATCCCTAAAGGCAAGGTAACCTATAGTGGGGGTGAAATCAAATACCTTATGGACAAAACCCTCCACTTTTGGGACAAAATCCTTACCAAAAGGGATGGGTCCTGCCAGTTGGACCCCCTTGTCGAACTCAAATGCCTTTCAATACACAATTGCCATTCTTGGCTATGTTGGAATTGTCAGATGTGTCTAGACCCACGAACGATCTGATTCTTCATTCACCATACTGGCCTCTGGGTCCATCCAAGATTCCAAGCAATTTACGAAAGTTTGAAGGAAAAGCGAAAGAGGACCCTCAAGCCCACATGATAACATATCACCTCTAGTGCTCCTCAAATTCCTACGCTGATGATTCCATTTATCTTTGTCCTTTCCAACAAACACTTATAGGAGCTACGACCAAGTGGTATATCGAGCTCCCATAGAATATCTATCATGACTTTAACACTCTCACCATGACCTTTCTCACACATTTCGAGTTGCTGATTCGTTATTAAACTGACACCCATCTGTTAACATCACTCAAGCAAGACACATCGACTCACATCTCTGATCACATCCATGAATGGATATGTAGGCATCGTCTGATTAAATTTGAAATTGTTGATCAATTGTTGATCGAGTGGTTCACCAAATCATTTGTCAACAAAATTATTGAGGAAATTCCTATGGGTGGATGTGTCACTGAGGAACAAGACATCGCGCGTGCCTAGTATCTAGACCTTGTCTATTCATAATGTAGCACATTATATGATGTGTTACCGGATGCACCCACACCATCATCTGATCCGACGACATCTAAGTCCCCTACTACCCCTCCTGTTTATGGAGTAATTGGTTCAGTGACTCAGAATCCTGCAAAATATTCTTCCAAGCAAAAGTTGGTCTCCAACACTCCTCCCAATGACTCCCCCCATAATGCGTCCAACCCTAGTAAAACCTTGTAGGTTCACGTTGTCTAGTCTACCGTAGCAGATAAATACTCTAAAGGTAAGAAGAAAGGCAAAGGCAAGGGTAAAGAATTTGCCCTAAAACAAGGTCCTCCTAAACCATCTGCTGGTGATGCTTCCCAATGGAAAACTAAGTATCCATGCCTCATTTGTGAGGAGGATCACTATACTAAATATTCTCCCAGACGATCTAAATTTAGTCGTTTTCTCAAAGGGACCCCAGATATCCTGAAAGATCCCTTTCCATCCCAGCAAACTCAAATGATAGACAAGGCTTAGTCATCTACTTTCTTGGGTTCACAAGTGTTCATGATGAGTACCCCGATCAGCGTGGCTACCAAGTCAAAATATCAAACTCCTGCCCCGTCAACAGGGAAAGAGAAAGAAGGTAACCCTTCTTCTTTTGCCCCATCTGGTTTTGGGCCTCTCCATATAGAGCGACCTAATCTTGATTCCGCCATTCGACCACCTTAGTGATGTGTGCTTCGAAAGTCCTCGTACAATCCCAATGCTCGAGCCGCTCAACATTATAACATTGTTGAAGATTTGGCTCAAATGCCATCATATATATCTTCTCTCAAGGTCCTTCAAAGCTGTCCTTCTCAGTGGAAATCATTACTGTTAGCTATTGGGGGTATTGCTCTAGCTGACTCTAATCACATCTGCTTTGACCTGGAAAACCACGTTCCGCGTTTACCTCATCAAATTTCCTTTCTCATTCAGGTAATCATAAATGAGAAAAAAATTCATAGGACCTTCATCGATGAAGGTGCTTCAACCTGCATCATGTCTATCACTTGTTGGAAGGCAACTGGTTCTCCTACTCTGAACCAGTCCACTAACACTCTGGAATCTTTTGACGGGAGTGATTCATTACCATTCGGTGTCCTTCCCAACCTTTCCATTACCTTGGAGGGCAAGACTGTACATGTCAAGGTAGAGATCGTTGACACTAATCTTAACTACAATCTTCTACTCGGATGGAGTTGTACCCATGTGATGCATACTGTAACCTCCTCCCTCTTTCGCATGATTCTTTTTCCCCATCAAGGGAAGATAGCCACAATCGACCAACTGTCCTTCTTTGCCTCTGCCTCCTTGGATGGAAATGTTTTGTATGTCAAGCACACTGGTGCTCCTTATGAGAGTGTGGGTGCAAGAATTTTCAAAGATCATGCCTTGATGGGCATATTTTGCTCCCACCTCCTCATGCTTCCTCTGTTAACACGATTTTGGTCAAGTTTGATCCTTGGGTCATTCCTTCGCTGAATCTTGTTGATAGGTTATACTGTTAAGTCCTGCCGAAATTGATTACGTGGAAATTCTTTTGGCCTCAACTTCACTATCCTCTGATCATCATGTTTCGAGTTCATCTCTCGACGTGTATTCTCAATCCTCGTGGCTTGTTTCTTTGGAATCCCCCGATCCCTTAGATGAGACTTTTCTTTCTGACGAAAGTATCATGGAATTAATGTCTCTAGAGTAAGTACCTTGGAATGACACTCATCATCATTCCTTGTTCTTGCCTTGTCCGATGGTCATGTCTCTGCTTCTTGAGAAGTTCTCTTCTCCACTGCCTATTGACATGTCAGTTTCTCCTGACATTGTCAAGATATTTCAACTAAGGGCACCTTTATCTCTTCATGGGTTCATGTTTTTTCTCCCTCCCCAAGTTTTTACCAATTGCCTGTCATCACCATGGGATTGTCATCTAGCTTGTAACCCTCCCTCGCCTAGGGAGCATGGGGGAACATCCTTATATGAGTTCTACTCTATTATCTGGCTGAGTCGATGCTTACTCATCATGTCAACGATAAAACTCTAGTGTTCATCTGTGTTGATTTATTACCTGAGTTCGAGCATGGACTCTCTCAAAAAGTACTATGCTTAGGTCATCCTGCATGGTTACTTTTATAGAACAGTGTGTCATTCATTTTTGAATATTGTGGTTTGGTGTGTTATTTTGCAAGCAACTTCCCTGTTTATTATGTTTTCCCCTGCTTTGTAGATGTAAGTGTCTCCTCACATCAGTTTCATTGATTGTGCTTTCCGTAGTACCCAGAATCTATCATTCACAGCATGGGCCATTTATGACCACCATAGTGAGTTGATTGATCTTCAAGATATATGTATAGGTTGAAATACCAATAACATCGTTAAGTATAGTGCAGTTACCGAATTATTGTCAGAAGCTATTGCTCTTGGCATCCAAGAATTGGTTGTCAACCTTGATTCACAGCTTGTCGTTCTTCAAATTAATGAGCAATATTCCGTAAGAAACCCTCAGATATTGAAAATTTATCTACATATTTGTCTTCTAGAGAGAAATTTTGATTACATTACATATCATCATATTCCTTGACACATGAATACATTAACAGATGCATTACTTGAATATGTGTTGGATAGACATTTACGAAACATGCAACAACTCAAAAACAAAAACATTGTACCATAGTAAGCAAGGAAGTACAACATATATATATATATATATATATATATATATATATATATCTCTGTGTGTGTGTGTGCGTGCGTGCTGGTAATGTTTGTCATATATGAAAACATCCAAAAGTAATATGTGTGTTCAAAATACATCGGTGGATCACAAGCCTTATACATCTATGGATCGCAGGCCTCAAAAATATGGAATGCTAGAACTATGCACTAAACAACATGATGCTCATGATAGCATGTAACTGCTCGGACTACGCGAGTCAACAGTCGGCGAATCCGATCTGACACCCCCCACCATATGCCTTTGGTACTAGCGTGGGACATCACCCATCTGAGCATACTCTAGGGTCCCATGGGTCAAACCCTCGAGATTCCACACAATATCCTCCTCATTGTCGCTTCCCTCTTGATAAGGAGCGACATCAAACTGCCAAGCGATGTGTCTGGCAATTAGGGACATCCCAATAGGGCGTTCTGGTCCAACATTTGCATTCATAAAATCGAAGTGTCATGAACACATATATTTCAAAAAATGGTAAAAGACATCAAAAAATTTAAAAAATTGTTTGTTTTTACCTCCATCATCAAAATCCTCCCCTTTTGGGAGTGGCATATTTAGATCTCCGCGGAAGTCGGTACCGCTGTAACCCAATCCTCCACTACGATCAGTTGTTATCATAGCCACGAGAAAAAGGTGGGCTTATAGGACATATGTTGGCCCCCTGTAACCCTGGGCATCAACTTGCTCCAAGGGACCATCCGTGGGTCTCATGGCATCGGTGGATCTATCTTAGCCAGCTAGTATTGGAATAGCGGCACCCGTTCCAAGAAGGTCACTAGCACAGATCTGAAGCAAAACTACTTCACGTGTCCCACCTTAGCTTTTGATAGCTAGTGCTTCATGTTGATTTTCATAGCTTCTGCCGAGTTAAAGATGGTGGGCATCGTGCAATCAATAACATACTAAAACTTCGACTTTTTGGTCTCATGCGGTGCTTGGGACCCAACCACTTTGTTGATGGTTAACAGTAGCACTCTCAACACAAGATCCCGAATAGTCATAATCTCGATCTTGCCACTTTTGGATTTGAGAGCTTCTGGGCAATGTTCGGCAGGTAGCATAGTCACACTTGCCTCAATCCACCTCGACCCATATAGGTTGACCGGTTCCCCTCTCCGAGACAACCCTGTGATGAAATAAATGCCTGAAGTCTCCAACTCCAGCTCTTGGTCACCAATGATGAAAATTTCTCGATTCACATCCTAGAGAATGATCAAGTACCGTAGAAACTTAGGTTGAGCCTGTAGACCTGATGTAAGAAATAATTTGAGGAGCCCACAGTTCCTCAAAGCCCCCGAGAAATTTGGATCATCTATTGTTTGAGTATCAATATCCTCATGCTCACGTTCTTTCCAATCCACCATTTTTCACGATTTCCTCCTACAAAAACCATGTAATCGAGTCAATGATTATCCTTGGTCAGAAATTTTTTGGTTCAAATCGCCAAATTGAGCAAAATACATGCAATTTTTTTTCTCACGGCGTCGGCACGATTGTTTTCAAAAAAGTGGCATCGACGGCGCAGTTGGCAGTTTTAGCCACCCCTGATCGGCATGATTTTGGGCACGGAATCGCATAGACCATGGGCGAAATTTTTTCCAAAATATCCCCATGAAACCCAAAAAATGGATAAAAACAAGAAAAATCAGTATGAAAATGGAGCTTAAGGTCTTGGCTCTTACCTGCAACTGACGGCTCGGCAAATGACCTTCCAGATCTCCTACAATTTGCTCCAGAAAAATTAGGGCAAAAGTGGATAAAAATATCTTCACACAAAGATAAAATGGTAAATGGTAAAAAATAATTACTTTTCCCCATTTTATTCATTTTTTCATGAAATATTAGGGTTTTTGAGTATTTTTTGACCTATTTTTCCTAAGAACTAGATAACGCATTTACCTTTCTTGTGTAGTGAAAAGTGATGGATTGTTGATGATGGTACTGGAGTCGTGTTTCAACTCTTTTCTCAACTCATAAATCTCAAATGAAAAGATAGCCGAGTATTGTTCCCTTTTTGACTCGTAAAAGAGAATAAAATGGTGGGTGTGCTTTCAAGCTCTTTTCTGACTCTTTAAACACGAAAAGATTTCTGAGCTCTTGATGTTTTGAACTCATAAAAGGCTACGAAACATCGTGTGCCCAGTATAAGTTTACCCCTTTTGGGCTAGAATGCACTATTTATGAAAAAGGTACTCCTTGACTGAAATGGTCAAGCGGTTCTCTCGAGCATCATTTTCTACCTTTTCGAGCTCGAAAGACACAAATGTACGAAAAGGGACCATGTGGAGTTTTCTTTTCTGTGACTTTTTCATACTCTATAAACATGAAAAAGATATCGAGTTGCACGTTTCTCGGACTCGTTAAAGCATTAAATGACATTGGAATTGTCGCCATGACAAACGTGAGCTTCTCCTTCCTAGGGCTCATTAAACTTACTAGGTTAGATTCGTCTGAAGGATGAACTTACAGTGCAAGCATATGATATCCCCTTCAATCTTGCGATCAAACATAATTGGGGTACCTGCCAAAAATGGTGGGGGGAAATTTGGAAACTCAGTCAGTCGTGTTGGCAGCTCACTCTTGAACATGACACTTTCTTCTTCATGTCAGGTTGGGATATCCTCCTTTTCATTTGACCTTCTCGAATTGGGCCACTCATTTTTGCCTTCCATTTGATCTCTGCCACGTCATCATGACCATCGATTCTATGGATCCAACAGTTTCCAAACTCCGGAATCATGTCGCCGATATGTTCAAGAGTCAGTAATTATGCAATTACACTTACTCTTAATTCTTTGTATCATCTGAAATCACTTGCATCCCTTTATCTCGTGTCAATGATGTGGGATACATCATGGCCCTCCTTAGGCATGGTCATTTCCTGTCGACTTCAACTCATTATCCAGGAAGCTAACCGAGAGACTCCCTTCCAGTACCTTAAAGCTTGCATGCCCTAATGGCAAGTTCTTCGCACTTCACAACAAGTTCAGATCATTGGCTTTTGATCCAGTGATTTCACGAGTGTTCTACATCAGTTTATTTATTCACATTCCGTGAATTGTGCTACGAGTACCTTGAGAGCCATTTTCATTATTGGTGGTTTTTCTCGTGCTTGTTAACGGTTCACATGATTGACTGGTAATCAAGCAACTTCCTAGCATGTTCAACTTTAACACATTCATTCACATGTTAAGATTTGTACTTTGATCAGGTTGTTTGGAGCACAAGACCCTGGGCTAAGATTACACAAGTCCAGGTTGCAAGGCGATGTGACATGGTCATGTTGATATACATGTCTCTTTTAGATGGATGGTTGTGACCATACCTTGGTTTCATTATGATCCTTTCTGCTAGATGGTTGCGCCCATACCTTGGATCCATTTACATGGTCATTCTCTGGATGATTGCATCCATACCACGATTCATGTATCATTATTCAGATTTTCAGTGATGTATAGGTATCTATGCTTGCTTGTAGGTTTTCCGATGACGGACTCAGATTCCCCGCTTCCACTTATAAAGCATTTTACCTCTCACTCTAGTTCGGCCTCCACACTTTAGGGGGCATTTGTTACACAACATTTTGTCATTGTCCCTATACTCCTCATCTAAAATCCCGGAGGATCTCTATAGTGTACCCGACATGCTTTCCCATCATGAATAAACTCCCAGTATGTGCCTCTTCATGAGCAGAATAATTCCCCTTTACATCATTTCCCAAGAATCTTCCTTCTATCCTAGTTTACAAGACTAGTGCTACGTACCAATTTTCTCCTTGTGTTGATTTACATAGGATTAGATCGACTGAGCCCTTTTCCAACCGCATCAATCCTCTTTTGAAAGGTTTTTTAAATAAGGAGCCAAAGCTTTCGTGCCTAGAAGCTTCGTAATGGAAGTCTGGTAGATGGTTGGGCCGGATAGAGCCGAGGAAATCAGTTTGGGCTCCTTTCCCCTATTAGGATGGAACAACCTCAAGAGATAAGAACTTCTCCCATGATGAGAGGAACCATCTCCCATCCATCCAAGTTATATAAGCCTCTCTTTTTCCCAAGCAAAAGCTAGTTGGAGTTTTGGAGCAAGTGTGAATAATCAGCAAGTCATTTATAGCTTATAGCTTTCTAGTATGTGTTTGAGGGAGAATAGTGTGATTTTGGTTTGGTTTGATACTAGAGGGAAAGAGGCCTTAAACTTCCATTTTTTGGGGTAATCCATGAAGTGCTAGTAGAAGTGTGGGAACCTGGATACGTCGGAGCAAACCAACAATGTCAAGGCACCAATTGTAATCTCTTTCTGATTTATATTAATGCAATTATTGATTGATTTCCTACATGAAGTGTCATTTTAAATCTTTATGGCTTAATGTTCCTTAACCTATTAAGTAGGCTGAATACAATATTGCATGTTGTCACGTTTGTTGTTGTTGTTGTTTTCTTGTTTCACGTATTCGAAGGAAGGAAACATAAGATAGCTAGAGTGAGGAAGCAGGATCATCACCAAGCGGAATAGAGTTCTAAGAGGTAGGCCCTCTTAATGGATTCTAGCTTAAGGAGATTCTCCATAGATTGTTTGTTTGTGGCTAGACCCACTCTCTCGGGCTAGAGGAATTTCTTGAGTCCGCACTAAGAATTTACCTGCACCACAGGCTACAGCCAAAAATTTCTTATGGAAACCCTTTAGTTGCAAACCAAAAACCCTAACCCGCACGTGCAAGCTTGAAACATGAAATTTCAGACTTGTGTGGATGAATTCTCCGCGAACCACTTTCAGACCTATGCGAGCCAAAACCAAACAAGAGAAAAAAAGGATGCTTAGTGATGATCTCCAAATGAGGGTCACCTGACTTGTATTTATAGTCATCCAAGGGTTTTCAATTTCTTTTAGGACCAAACTCTCCTTTTGTTGGCATTTATGTGTGTTGCAGTTTTGTTGGTTGGCATTGATGTCAACCTGGTAGCATGGGTTGTAGGTTAGTTGGTTTGCACTTGTATGTTTGGGTGTAGTTGCTTATGTATGGATGATGTGTAGATGGTCCTTGTCATGTCTATTTGCATGTTTATGGTAGAGGCTTGTGGGTTTTGGAGGTGCATATAGAGATTGAGTAGAGGATGTGATGGTCCTCATGATCATGTTCTTCATGATCATGTTGTTGCATAGAGTTGGATGGTAGTGTGTTGCACTAGTTTGAAGGTTTTTCCACTATGGTCAATTGTGCAGAGGTGTTGCATGTTTAGTAGAGTTAGAGTTGTGTTGGATATTTGATGACCTCTTTGAATATGATTGACTAATCATGTTTCTACTATAGGAGTCAGAGTTGATTATTTTGGAAGATTAGGTCTCCATGTCCCTGATTAGATCTTCATGTTGATGAGATGATGTATGGGGTTTGGATTTGGTCTTACAGGTGTTGGAGGATCTCTAAGATGTTCTATAAATGTATACATATGGTATATAAGTTGTGCATCAGTTTGATGGCTTAAGTGTTAGCATGGTAGTTGGTTGGTACTCATGTCAACCCAGTTTGAGTTATGATTATGTTGGTGATGTGGAAGTGGCTTGGTGAAGTGTTGTAGAGGCTACAACAGCTTCCTAAGGTATTGATGATGATGATCAAGCTATGGAAGAAGATTGGAAGAGTTATGAGTTAAGTAGAGTGAGTTTTCTCTATCCTTTGCCCCAATCTCATGGATGTAGGCTCATGAGTGTGGTTGTAAGTCTCCAACCAAAATTTAACAGGCTCGTGAGTGTGGTTACAACCAAAATCTGCTAGTTTAGTGGATGCAGTTGAGGCCTAAAGCATGAATTTCTCTACATTCCTCATGCACGTCAAGTGCTTATGTGTTTTTCGGGCTTGTCTTGTTCAGAACTTTTCATGTAAAGGTCAAAAAATTTCAAGGATTTGGATCTGGGAAAATTGAGAGGTGTGAAAATAATTTTTGAACACTCTGTCACCTATAGCATTTACTAAGTTAACCATCTCAGAAAATGTTAAATAGAGGAAGGCTTTGATTTCATTTGGTTAGTCCTATTGAGAGTGTGAGAGCATGCCATTTAGAGGGCATTAAGAGTGAATAGAGGTTGCAACAGCTACTAACATAGTATTGTAGAGTTTTATCAAAGTTGTGTATGTAGAAATTAGAAATCAATTTGAGGAGAGAATTCAGAGTTCTTGTTTCGCAAATGGAAGTATTTAGAGAGGAGAAGAATTGGTATTTTATGGTGTGTTAGAGAACAGAGATTTGTGTGGAGAGAAGAGAAGAATTAACCCCCTCATTTTATTATTCAGAATTTGAGTACAGAGTGATGGTGTTGTTGGGTTGCTCATTTCGAGCAGATTGAGAACCCAGTGTGAAATATTTTGAAACATGGTCTGCATGGAGGAAATGAAGGCTTGGAGGCTTAAGAGTAGATAGTGATTCTCTAGATTCAATATAAGGAAAATATTTCTCCAATCAATAGGAGTTGGATAGTCCAGTGATTGTTAGGCAAGGCTCGCAGATTGTGGTGGCTTCCAGTGGATAAAATGGGTTCCTGGAGCAGAAGTTAAAGAACTTTGAAGATTACCATAAAAAAACCAAGAAATGAAGAAAAATGGCTAAGTATGAGAAAAAATCCCACAAATCAACTTTCGTCGCAGGCCTGCAGTCATAGCAAACCCTAAAGACCGTGCAGAGGCTGATTTGCGACAAAGTGCTACACCACCGGGAGAGGGCCAAAGGAGTTTAACATAGAAAGCTGGACCAAAACAAGTATGGGACACCCTCTTCTCTCTCCTCCACGTGGTGGGTTCCTGCATCCCAGCAACCCCGCATCCCGCAATATCTATGGATCGACAGGGTTCTGACTTCAAAGACTTTGCAGGGGTCAATTTGCAATATAATGAGAAATTGTCATGAAGGGTTGAAAAGGTTTAACACAGGAAAAGGTGACAAAAATAGGAGTGGGTTGCCTCCCTTCTCTCTACTCCACATGGCGCAATTCTGCATCCCACATCTCGCATCATAGAAGTACCACAGATAGACATATCGACAGGTTCCAAAGTTGAAAGACCATGGCGAGGCCGATATCATCATTTAGTGTTAAATCACTGGGAGGGATAAGAAAACAAAATACAAAGGAAATTCTTTGAAAAACAAGGTTCAGGCCTCCCCTTTCTCTATCCTCCATGTGGCATTGGTGATCAGTGATTAGTGGGGTCAGAGGTATAAAACTATGAAAAATCATCGATATTACGATATGTACAATCGTCGGGGAGGGATGATTTGTAAATACAAAGGAAATAATGGAAAAACAAAGCTCAGCGGGCCTCTTTCTCTCTCCTCCAGGGGGGCCATGTGGCAGCCTCTGATTAGTCCACTGAGCTGACATGACAGCTGACGTAATCAATGATGTGGCAAGTACGTATGCTAATGTGGGGGGTGGACATGTGTCACTCAGTTTCAGCTTTTTCAAGGGTCAAATGGGGCCATTCTGTGTGACATGTGTCACCTCTCACAGGGTGACACATGGCAATAATTAATTCACCCATCGGTGATCGGAAATCATGTAATATAAATCTTTTTCTTCTGTTGAAATTCCTTCCCAGTTGCAATTGCAATAAGGAAAGAGGCCCCTAGATGCAATAAGTTATTATGATCCATTTGATGAATTTTTTTGTCTGTACCAATCGGCATGTGCTATGGAAAAAGGGTAAAGATTTTCCCTCCCTGTGTTGCGATTGCGATGTCCTGGGTGGGCCCAATCGCGAGTATCAGCGATCGCATTTTTCAAGGGGGAAAGCCTAATGAAAAATGCACTAAGTATTGGGATGCGAGATTCTGATTAACAAAGGAAATAAGGCCCCCACGTAGTTTTTAAAAGCCTTAACGCCTAAGGGCTCAACCCATGGTTCCAACTCCTAGTCATATGAGGAAACTCACATGAGGGTCTAAGGGGGAAATCCAAAATGCCTATTTCACCTGCTTGAGAATAAAAAGCCCGCGCCTGCAAGTCCATGTTGTTACACTGGAATGCGTATCACCTTCTACTTCAAGACACCGAGGGCATAGTGTGGAGTTTAATGGATGGATGGGTCGGTTGCTAGAAGACTTTAATAGATAAGGGTGCAATGATGGAGAAGTACAAGGGACTCAGAAGAATTAATGGCTCAGTATGGAGCCTCATCCCTCTACACATCAAAGGACCACAAATACCAGCACTAACAGATGACTCAACCCCTACTCCATAAAGGAAGGCCTTCAAGCAATAAAAAAAGAAGTAATGGTAACCGACTGAGCAGCACGAAAGGGCTATACAGCAAGCGAACTGCAATCTATAAAAGTGGTTATGACCAGGATGGGAACTAAGACAGTTAATGCTTCTCTTTGACTAATATTCATTTTTGATGTCCTATAACATGCCTCCCTTCAATGAGGAATTTATTTCTGTAATATCTTTTTGGGCCACAGATCCATTCCTGATGGATACATCAAGTCGACCTAACAACTGAATCTAAGAGATAGATGTTTTTGTTGTAATGTAGTTTTTAGCTCCCTTCTCCATATAAATAGGGGAAAGCAAGAATTAGAAAGGGTTCAGAAATTCTAGAGAAAATATTACATGTTATAATTTTAGGTTGAATTCCCTTTGCAATACAGATATTTTCATAATATCAAGGAAACAATGGTGATTCCCTCTTCAAAGGATTATAGTATGTGTTCCCCTTTGTTTAAGTCATTTTTATGTCCATGCTTCTTCCCTGAATTCATGTAATTAGTGTTGCTAGATGTGTTTCAAGCTCCTTCATAGATTCACTAGTAATCTATATGTTAATGCAAATGCCTATAACTGTTTCACAAATTCATTTTTCTGAACATTGTTTATGTATATTCCTTTGAGGAATATTGATATTAGATCTTTAAATATGCAGCACATGAATCACATCTCTCAGCTCCCCTTTCGTTCATTATTTATGCTCGTAGCCCAAATAAGCATGGAAATCCTTAAGGTCTCAAGCTCTATGTGTTAAATATAGAAGTCTTGAAGCTTTACGCTCTATGTGATGAGTTACTCTTCCCTCTTTTCCTCTCACACACACTCTGAAAAATATTATTAGCTATAAGAACTTGAAGCTCTCAGCCTCCACTATTTTTATGCTTATCTTTGTGATCTGAACTTGTGAATAAGTACCAGAAATCCATGTTTCATTTTTTTGGATTAAGGAACCAATCTATTTCCTATGTATATATGTATCTATAGATCATAAGTGTTGTCTCCAGCTTCTGGTAAATCATTTAAGACACACCATTTTAGGTGTGCCCATGCACTAGTCTTGAATAAATCCAAGGCTATCACTGAGAGATACAACACCTTTTGGTGTCATTGTCGGGGAGCTTATTGAAGGATTCTTTCCCTTGGGATACGACAAGCTAAAACACTCCTTGAATAGGTGATAAAAGTCTGTTATTATTGCATCCATATCACCTTGGTGACTCCAAACCCCTCCCATTATCATTCATAACCCTTGATTTTAAAAGGCCACATACTCACTCAGATACATCCCATCATAAAGCCCCATTTGTATCTAACCCTAAAAAATTGTTTTTTAATAAAGTTTAGAAAGAGAAAACTCCCCCAGACTGTGTTACCATCTCATCAACTTTCGAAGTTCCCTCTCCCAGTTCTCATCCTGTTGTTGCTCAGTATTCTCCTAAGGCCCTGACATACACTCCTTTCCCCACAACCCTTGTGGTCTTAACCCCAGTCCCTCAAGTAAATTTGAGTCTTCCTCCACTAGTCCAGATGGATCTCCCAGGATTTTTACTCAATAAATATGCACCCCTTGACCTTCCTCAACCTCTGAATGCAATTCCTCAAGACTACCTAAATCATCTACCTAGGTTCAATGGGGAAGATGATAACACAACATAAAGTCACATTGAAACATTTAATGCTTTGTCGAGAACATAAATGTGGAATAGTTGGATGTGGTTATGAGACTATTTGTAGAATCCCTCGATGGAGAGGTGAGAAAATGGTTCAAATCCCTGCCTGATGCCTCCATCACTACATGGGATCAACTTGGAAACTCCTTCACCCAGAAATGGGGAGAAAAGAGGAACCATGAGTACCTCCTTACTGATTTCAATGCAATAAGGAAAAATTCGAAGGAAGATAATACAAAATTTATCAAAAGATTCAATAAGCAGTTCAATGACCTACCAGCTGACATAAAGCCTCCCCCAACTGCAGCTTGAGTGATTTTCTTGGGAGCCTTTGACTCTGATGTTGGTTTTACGCTGAGAGAAAGGAAATCTACCGCTCTGGACCAACTTTAGATTGATGCTCTCAAAGTGGAAGAAAATCTAGCCTCGGTATGGAAGTTGAGGGCATAGCAAGAACCTGCCAAATCCAAAAGAGGAAAAGAAGAGGCATCCTCCTTTGGTCGAGCTGGGGAATCATTAGACCCAAAGTGGGATGATCTAGATAAACTCATCAGGGGCTTATCAAAATATGTTGGGAAGCTTGAAATCGAGAAGAAAAACCTCTCCAGGCAAAATGCTCAAGTCAACAACCAACGATATAACCAGCAATATAGAAGGCATCCACTACAACTACTTCCAAGGTAAAGAAAGGAGCAGATGGATCAGATTACTCACTCCTTATACTTGGAAGATAGTTCTGATGAACAATCATCAGATACTCAGGAAATGCAGGTAAATATATATGTTGGCTCTGCTAAAGAGGAACATGAAAATATGGCCCACCAAGAGGCCATTCATAACAGATAAGCAGTAGTAGAGGAAGAAGATATGGATTATTATTGTAGACAATTTGAAGAGTTCATGCAAACATAGATACAACATAAATATAATCTAAGATATTTGAAGAAGAGAACAAGAGAACCAAAAAAACAAGGGGAAGTTTCTCCCCAAGTGGTTCCTCCAACTCCAGACAAAGGGAAGGGTAAGCTACATCCTGACCCACCCAAGACAGGGGTCTCTCCAAATAAAGAGAGCAATGGTCCTAAGGGACACACAGAAAAAGAGGCACCGGCTCCGCTAACAACTTCCAACGGGAAGGGAGAAGGAACAGAGCATGGATATGTAGAAAAGGCCTAACATATGTTCAATCTCCAGAAGGAGTTGCAAAAGGTAAAAATTCTTGTTCCTATGACTGATATTTTAAAGAAGCCTTATTACAAAGCTCAAGTCTCCAAATTCATGCACCGCTCAGTACCATCCCATGATATTTTGAACCTCCAGGAGGAGAGGTTGATGGTTGTTTTTGGGCTGCATGTGGAAGAGTTGGATCCCTCTACTGCACCATTTTATGTGACTATGGTGATCCATGACCTTTTTCTGCATAATAACATGCTAGATTCGAGAGCTCACACAACCTAATGCCATTATCAGTAATGGAACAGTTGGGTTTGGAGATCACCAGGCCATACAAAGATGTGTACTCCTTTGACTCCAAGAGAGTCAAGTGCTTAGGCATGATAAAGGGTCTAGTGGTAAACTTGGCTTGGATCCCAGTGAAGAGTGTGGTCATGGATATAGTGGTGGCTGACATACCTCCTCACTTTAGAATGCTCTTATCCATATATTGGGGTTCCAAGGTGGGTGGTTCTATCAAGCTAGATCTTACTTATGCCACCATTCCCAATTTTGGAGGTGAGTAAAGAAGGGTTTACAAAGAATCTCGGTTTGTGAAAATTGTGACCCCAGCTAAAGGCTCAAAGAACTCCCTCATGCATGGGAAAGATAGTGACATCTCCTTCTTATTCATAGAAGAAGATGAGAACCTATTAGAAGAAGGATTAGTACACTTGACAAGGAAATTAAAGTACCAGCATTTAAATGACAACGAGGTATGGAATTTATACTTCAATGGAGAAAACTCAAAATATGGGAAGGGAGCTGGGACATTGTTGGTATCTTTGGAAGGTGGCATGATACCCCTCTCTTTCAAGCTCAAATTTGAGGCAAACAACAATGTCGTGGAGTACGAAGCACTGCTCCTAGGGTTACAAATGGCAAGAAACATGAACATTGAATGCATATTGGTCTATGGATATTTTGAGTTGGTCGTGAAGCAGATCTGAGACCAATGCCCAAGCCAAACACCCCAAGCTGAGGACATACCATAATGAAGTGTGGAATTTAATCGACAATTTCTTCCTGGAGTTTAACATCCCATTTTTTCCCAGGGAAGAAAGTAAGATGGTTGACTCTCTTGTAGTAGTTGCAAGCACTTTCAGGCCCCCACAGAATCCACTCCTCAGATATGAGATAGAAGTTAGACATAGGCCTTCAATACCTAATAATGTCAAACACTAGTAGGTATTCAAATATGATGAGCAAGTAAAAATATTCATAGAAGTCATTGGGGATTTTTCCCACTCCACCATCGATCAAGAGGAATAAGAAGCAGAACAAGAAACCACTCTATGGAAACACACAGTGGTCGGGCAAAAACAATTCAACTAAAAGGGAACACCATCCCTCGTGGACTTGTTCCACTATAAATACTTTTAAATAAAGACGACATAGCATCCAAGCCAATGGCCCTAGAGAAGGATGAACAAGTCGAAGACTACAACATCAGAACAGAGGAGGAACCCCAAACAATCAGGTTGTCCAAAGGAGTCACCCCGCAATACAGACAGAGATATTTAGATCTATTCAAAACCTACAAAGATGTGTTTTCTTGGTCTTATGATGATTTGAAGTTGTTTGTCACAAATATTATTCAACATACGATTCCTCTAAAGAGTGGTATAAAGCCATGTAAACAAAAAAATTAGACAAATAAACCAACTCTTACTCCCCTCCATTGAAAAGGAGGTAAGGAAGTTGTTGGAGTCCAAAATCATAGTCCCTCTAAGATACTTTGAGTGGGTGGCTAATTTGGTCCTTCTCCGAAAGAAGAACGGAGAGATAAGGCTGTGCGTGGACTTCCAAAACTTAAAAAAGGCATCCCTAAAGGACAACTCCCCTCTGCCCAAGATGGACAATATATTGCAGAAGGTAGTGGGTGCAGCCAGAATGTCCATGATGGATGGATTCTCAGGATATAACCAAGTGGAGGTCCACCTACAAGACCAAGAAAAGATAGCTTTCACCACCCCATGGGGGACCTTCATGTAGGCTCTCATGCCTTTTGGTTTGATAAATGCAGGAGCCACATCCCAGAGAGCTATGGACACAAATTTCGTGGGTGAGCGAGATAAATTTTTGGTAGTTTACTTAGATGGCATCAAAATTTCTAAGACTAATGGAGAGCATATCCTTCATTTAAATCTCATTTTCGAGAAGTGTGGAAGGTATGGTCACTATCTGAATCTGAAGAAGTCTTGATTCACCCTGAGTGAGGGGAAGCTGCTTGGGAACATAGTAGCTCAGGAAGGAGTAAAGATTCATCCTAAATGAGTCAAAGAAATCAACCTCATTTCCTTGCCCATAAACAAAAATGAAGACCAATCCTTTTTGGGGAGGATAAATTTCTTAAGGTGATTTGTGCCCAACTATACTGAGATAGTTAAAGGTATCACAGATATGCTCAAGAAGGAAAACAAAGTTAAGTGGAGCTCCGCCCCCCATGATACTTCCACTAGGATCAACCAAGCTTTGGTTGAGGCCCTAGTGCTAACCAGCCCCGATTATTTAGTGCCCTTCTACATCTTTTCTTTCGCCTCTCCACATACCATTGTTGTTGTGCCGTTACAGAAAAATAAAGATGGTTACAACCATCCTATTGCCTTTTTTAGCCAAGTCCTGAAGCACGTTGAGCTGAAGTATGATATAGTGGACAAACAAATGTATGCACTAGTTAAGGTGCTGAAGTCGTTTCATATGTATGTGCTGCAATCCAAAATCACAGCGTTTTTCCAAACGACTGCGATCAATAACATTCTAGTGAAGGGAGACAACAAAGGGAAGAGGGGCAGATGGGTAGCTAAAATACAAGAATATGAGTTAGAAATAAAGCCTACCAAGCTCATCAAAGGACAGGGGTTGGCCAATATTTTGTCTGAATAAAACTGCCAAGCTCTAGGAATAAGCTTGATCACAGAGGAGGGAATCCCAGAGGATGAATAAAATAGAATAAAAATGACTAAGTATAAGAACATTTTTTATTACCTCTTATTCCTAAGATGCCCATTGAGACTGGATAGATCTGAATATCGGAATTTGATATTGCAGGCACAAAAATTCATTGTATCTAATGGACTACTCTTTTGGAAGGACCAGGTGGGGGTATTGCAGATATGTGTGGTCGAGGGAGAAACTCATGAAGTGATTGAGGTTTTCCATGGTGAATTATTTGGAGGACACTAAATTTGGAAGGCAACAATGCACAAAATCCTCAAGGTAGGACTGTACTAGCCCATGTTGTTTGGAGATGTTTATTCTCAAGTCAAATCATGCCAAAAATTCTATTTGTTTGCTGAAAGATAGATTTTTTTCTCATCTCCCCTTGATTCATGTGCATGTAGAGGAACTCTTCAGAAAGTAGGGATTGGACTTCATTGAATAAATCAACCCACCTTCTAGCAGCCAACACAAGTGGACTTTAACAACCACTGACTATTTTACCAAGTGGGTAGAGGCTATCCCAGCTAGGAATGCTAATGATTCAGTGGTGATAAAATTCATGGAGGAGAACATATTGTCCCGCTTTGGGTGTCCTTTTAAAATCATCACTGATAATGCACATGTCTTCAAATCTGCCAAGTTCACCAACTTCTACCACAAATTCAACATCATTATTGGACACTCCACTACATACTACCCTCAAGTGAATGGCTTGGTTGAGTCTTCTAATAAAACCATGGTGAGAGTTCTAAAGAAGACCATCACTGAAAATCAAAGGAACTAGGACTCTCAACTAAATTTTTCTCTGTGGGCTAACCATGAAACACCCAAAAGATCCACTAGGAAATCCCCTTTTGAGCTAGTATATGATAAGGTTGTTGTCTTCCCTATCCAGTTAGCAAGGTCAGTAGTTAAGTTGTTGCAAGAAGCCAAGGAAGAGACTGGCGCCTTGACTAGTAGAATTAATCAACTGGTGGAGCTTCACAAGGATATTTAGTGCTTAGATGGGATTTCAGGCAAGAAGACAAAGCAAGCATGGGAAATTTGATCCACTATGGTTGGGCCCATTCAAGATTGCAGAAAAGAGGGGAAACAACACTTACATGCTTGAAAACTTGGTGTTGAATTGCTAGAACTTCTTGTAAGTGGTTAGTTCCTAAACTTTTATATTCAAAATTAGAGATTTTTGTCTCTTGCTCATTGTAAATATTTGGTGTGTGTTGAAATTGTTATTTAATTTTTTTAGTTTATTATCAAAAATTCCTTTTTCACATAATTATATTTTTTTTAAGAATAAATCCATGCCTAATGGAAGGAAAGGCTACTAGTCTACAGGTCCTCAGCACCTTGCTAGCAAGGCACTATCCCCAGTTGGATCCAATTTTTTCATTCATCGCATTGTGGATTTCAATTAGTCAAGGTTGCCCAATTGCATTGAAATTTGGAGCCATTTTCCTCGGCCACAGAAGATCTTAGAGCTCGATTAACCCCCCTCCAATGCCTAGTGCTCAAAAAAAGCTTTCCAATGGTATATAGAAGTCCAAAAATGGGCTCGTGGAGCAACAGTTAAAAGACTTTGAAGATTACCATGAAAAAACCCAGCAAATGAAGAAAAATGGCTAAGTATGAGAAAAAATCTACAAATCGGTTGTCGTCGCAGGCCCGCAGTCACAACAAACCCCAAAGACCCTGCAGGGGCTAATTTACAACAAAGTGCTATACCACCAGGAGAGGACCAAAGTTGTTTAACACAGGAAAACGGGACCAAAAGAAGAAATGGACACCCTCATCCTCTCTCCTCCACATGGCAGGTTCCTGCATCCTGGGACCCTGCATCCCACAATCCCACAATATCTATTGATCCGCAGGGCTCTGACTTCGAAGACTTTGCATGGGGTGATTTTTCATATAATGATAAATCGTCGGGGGAGGGACAAAAAGGTTTAATAGAGGAAAGGCGAAAAAAAAGAGCAGACCATCTCCTTTCTCTCTCCTCCATGTGGTGCAATCCCATATCCCACATCCCGTATCACAGTAGTCCCACATATAGGCGTATTGGCAGGTTCCAAACCTGAAATACCGTGCAGGGACTAATATTTCAATTTAGTGTTAAATCACCAAGAGGGCCAAGAAAACCAAATACAGAGGAAATGCTTTACAAAACAAGGGTCAGGCCTCCCGTTTCTCTCTCCTCCACATGGCATTGGTGATCGGTGGTGTCACAGGTCTGAAACTATAAAAAATTGTCAATATTGCAATATGGAACAAAATCGTTGGGGAGGGTCGATTTTTAAATTCAAAGGAAATCATGGAAAAATAGAACTCAGCAGGCCTCTTTCTCTCTCCTCCAGGGTGGCCATGTGGTGGCCTCTGATTGGTCCACTGAGCTAACATGGCAGCTGACATAAACAATGACATGGAAAGTACGGATGTCGATGTGGCGGGTGGAGACGTTTCACTCAGTTTCATCTTTTTTAGGGGTTAAATGGGGCCATTTTCGAGTGACATGTGTCACCTCTCACAGGGTGACACGTGCCAGTAATGACATCACCCATCGCAATCATCAATTTCCGATCGCACAATATAAAGCTTTATCTTTTGCCAAAATTCCTTCCCAGTTATGATTGTGATAAGGAAAGAGGCCCCTGGATGCAATAAGGTATTGTGATCTATTTGATAAGGTTTTCACGTCTGAACCAATCAACCTGTGCTATGGAAAAAGGGTAAAGATCCACCCTCCCGGTGTTGCGATTATGGTGTCCTGGGTGGGCCCAATCCTACGTATCGACAATCGCAGTTGTCCAAGGGGGAAGCCTAATGAAAAATGCACTCAACACTGGGATGCGAGATTTTAATTAACAAAGGAAATAAGGCCCCCGCATAGCTGTCAAAAGCCTTAGCCCCTAGTTCTTGCTCCTGGTCATATGAGGAAAGTCACATGAGGGGCTAAGGGGGGAATTCAAAATGCTTGTTTTGCCTGCTTGAGAAGAAAAAGCTCATGCACACAAGTCTGTGTTGTCACACTAGAATGCATATCACCTGACTTAAAGACACAGAGGGTGCAATACAAAGGTTTAATGGGTAGATGGGCCGACAGCTAGAAGACTTTCATAATGCATGACATAGTGATGGAGCAGTACAAGGGACTCAAAAGGATGAATGGCTCAGTATGGCGCCACATCCCTCTACACAGCAAAGGACCACAAATACTAGCACTTACAGATGACCCAACCCCTACTCCATAGAGGAATCCCTTCAAGAAGTAAATACAGAAGCAATGGGAGCCAGTTGAGGAGCATGAAAGCGCCATATAGCAAGGCAACTGCAATGTGTAACAGTGGTTATGACCGATGTTGGGAACAGGTCCCCTAGGGTCAATTTTGGGGTTAAAAGCCCAATTTTTGGGGATAAAGGCCCAAGTTTTGTATAAAGAATGTAAAATCTCCGCATTTTGTGGTCATGGAGCGTGAAGGTGTAAATAGTCAAAAAGGGTTTCCACCCTTACTTTAGGTAGCTTGTGTCATCTTGATGAGATCTGCCCTTGGTCCACGGGCCATGGGAATGTATAAGAAGGGAGTCTTAGAAGAGTCTAAGGTAGTTTTTTAAGTTAGTTCTTAGTAAGTTTTGGGAAATTTATCAATGTAATGGGTCTGTGAGAGCTAAGAGCGAAGATTCTTAGCATAGGAAGAGGCTCTGTAGTTGAGTACACAAAGGCCTAGGGTAGAAGTCCGCAGCTGAGTGCATGGACCCCTGCAACTATGTGCGCAGGGAAGTTAGAGTATGTATTGGAGATCTAAACCATCAATAAAGAGAATTAATCTGGAGATATCTATGTATGAGCTATTTTACTTCTATTATGAATGTTTGTGGTTATATTATGTTGAATACTAGGTTTATGATTTAATGCTCTATTGATGCGCGAATCTATGTGTTTTACCTTCTCATAAGTAAGAATATCTATTTACATGAAGATAATCATAATGCATGTTGAAGTTAAGCAATACTTAAGCTAATCTGTGTAGACACAGAAGTAAGAGTAATTACAGAGGTGTGTAAGCATCTGAATTGACTATTTAGGGTGCACGAAGGATGATCAGAGACCTTCATGAAGGTTTCAAATCCAAATAAGAGAAGTACATTGATAAGCCCTAAAAGGCTTATCAGTCTGTGTGAAGGAAGGGTTAGGGTATAAAATGACATCACAACCATCTCAGGGTGTAGAAACTTGGATCCTGCATCCCCCCATACTGCTTCGGCTGAGACTTCAATCCGCACCTCGTGGATTGATGCTGAAAGGGCCAGTAATGTAGGGATTTGCTTAGCTAATTAATGTTGAACCTAGGTCAGGGCCCATCAATCCAAAAAATGGTTCTGTTTCTAGGACCAAGATCTGCATAATGAGATGTGTGATGTTGCATCACTAGAATCCAACTAAGAAGGAGATCGAAGATTGGTTGGATAGAAAGATCCACGAATTCGCAGAATGAGAAAATACCCATGATTGACGAAAGGACAATGGTTGGATAGAAACCTGTACACAGAAATACACGAGAACTTCTTTTTTTCCTTACCAGCTAATTTGTATGAGTGGATCGTGAAATTGGCAGATGGCCAAGGAAGCTAGAGGCTTGACGGTCCACTAGTCTGGACCCCAGAGTTAGTGCAGAGATTATAAGCCTCTGAAGATAAGATCATGCACGCTATCAATCATTGGCTCGATCATATCATAGGAGGGTTCATGATAGAGTTCGTGGTCAATATCTCCGTTAGTTACAGCGAAGCGGAGCTTTGCTTCTTCAAGGATCTGCGAGGTAAGTATTTAAAATCATTGAATACCTAGATTAAGATGCTCTTGTGTGAAAAGCAAGTTATGCAACTACCTTGATTTTTGGGGCTACACGAAGTGGAAGGACATTCAAGAACAAGGGAAAGATAGGCCCTAAATATAGCACGCTAATGGAATCTCCTCTAAGTGAGGACGAGGAAGCAGCACAAGCATCTTTGCAAGGCATTGTTCATTTGATAAAGCAAGGGTTCCCACGAATACCCCATCCACCCACACCACCTCCATCTTCACCTCTGCCACATACACCTGCACCTACACCACTGCCACCTCCGCCACCATTCAATATGGCAAACTCTGTAAAGCTACGTGTTCAAGGGCGTGGGAAATAAAGATCTGGACCAGTTTTGGTTCTTTGCAAAGGATGTATGGGAAGCTCAGGGTATCACAGGTGATCAAATGAAGAAAGAAACATTGGTTAGTGCTTTGTAGGATTGCACGCTAATGTGGTACATTGAGTACTGCACAGATAACCCGATATCCACATTAGCAGATATCTAGACTGCACTGAATAAGGAATTCAGTAGACCTAAGTCTGAAGCACAATCAATTGTGGGATTCAAATAAATCATGATGAAGCCTAGTGAGACACCATGGGATCTAGATCAGAGGTTGAAGTGTACGATCCATGAGACTAACATGAATCTGATTGATGGGCAACACCATATATGGTTTGTGGCTTCGCTCTTGCCTCATCTAAGGGTTGCACTATCAAAATAGAAGATAGGGACCCAGGTAGGAGCTCTGGAAATTGCAATGAGATTGCATGAGACACCAATGCAAGATGCTAATCTGGGGTTTCAATAGATTCATGCACAATTGTAGAACCTTTACCTATAAATGCAAAGTCTGAAAAGAGATAGAATAGCTCGGCCTGAGTGCGTACAGAAGCTTGGTGCCTGAAGTGAAAAAGTCAGGGGCATGACAAAGATCATTGTCTAGCTTTTGCAAATTATGTTGCAGCAGGGGGACCAATGCCTCTAAGGCCGAAAGCTCCACGGGGCCGAGTACAGGGCCCATGATATGGTGTGCTATATGTCAAGTAGCTGGAAAACATGCGACAAACAATTTCCATTTGTTGCAGAAGTTCGTATAGACACCACAACAGTTCTTCTGTAACTTTTGTCAATGGGTGGGTCGTGATGAGTGCAATTGTCATAGTTAAAAATTAATGATGGATAGAACACCTGCATACAGGGTGCAAGCAAAAACCCGGCCTCTGGACCAAGACACTTGGGGAGCATGAGGTGAGTATCAAGGGCGCAGACAAGGCCAAGGTGGAGGGGGGACCTAGTAGAGGTCGAGGGCAGATCATTTGTTACAACTATGGGGGACCAAGGCACTACACACGAGATTTCCTAAATCCAACGCGTTTTTCATGCCGCTATTGTACTTAGTTTGACCATGCGATGGAGGATTGCCCTATATTGTTATCTAAGATATGTGAAAAGGGGGCGCAGCAATGACTGGTGAAGATAAGGGGAAACATCCTGAAGAAGATGAGTGGGTCCGCAAAGTGCCAGAAAAGGAGACTAGGTTTGATCTAGAATGCACAAAAGAAACGTTTATGGAAGTGAAGAAAAGCTTTATTGAGGCCTCTACCTCAGGGAGTCAGGAGAAGTTGGTTGAAGAAATGGACTCGTCCATGATTACCATGTTCTTAGAGACCGACATGAAACTAATGCACGATAGCAAGACTGTGAAGGGACTATAGGAGCTGATCAATAGGTGCGTTGGGAAGGAAAACGCTACCGACGAGCCACACATAGTTAGAAATATTGGCAGGCATAAGATGAGAATAAGGCATGAGATGAGGCTTCTGCACAGATAGGAGAATATGAGATGGCTCAAGTTATTTCAGATTTGGGGTCGGACACGAATGTTTTTCCGAAACATACATGGGAGAGAATGGGGAAACCTATGCTACAGTGGTCTCCGATTTAGTTCAGGATTGCGAATCAACATAAAATCATCCCAATGGGGAGGTTACAAGGGGTAACGGTTGATATTGAAGGCCTGAGTGCACTAGCTGATTTTGAAGTGATAGAGATTGTGGATGATAGCAATCCCTACCCCGTTCTCCTTGGGATCGACTGGGCCACTAACATGAATGGGGTAATCAATTTTAAGAAGCAGGAGATGATATTTGAGAATAAATCGCTCCGCTTAGTGGTGCCCCTAAATCCTACAGAAGGACCGCGCTATACTGAAATGGTCCGCGATTATGAAAGTGATGACGATTTGGACTAGATTTACAAGATAACAGTATGAGAACAGGATTGGATGAATCCGACAGCATATGGATGTATTGCATGGGACCACTAAAGTTCCTGCACATCATATTTAGATGAAGAACTGGAGCATTGGCAGAATCGATTGCATGAAGTATCTACCCTGCACTGTAATATGATGACCAAGTCATTGCGTTGTGTATCATGGAAGGTAATAAATTTGCCTTACTATGATGGTTTAACTGATGTTGATCACTTTTTGGATGCATTTAAGAGAGAAGTGTCATAGAAGAATTGCTTCAAGGCCCTGGATTGGGCCTTGCATGCTACGCCTGCGATATGGTGGGGCACACACAAGGATAGTTTTGATGATTGATGCGTATATAGAAGAATGATGAGAGTGCGGTTTGGTCACCCACAAGTGTGGCTAACAGAAAAATATGATGGGAGGAATGACCTGCGTGACCATTTGGCCAAATGGACTGAAGTGTATGGAGCGGAGCCTCAGCTATAGTGGGTAAATTTTTTTTGTCATACATTGGATGTTATACTGATGAATTGGTACTTGGAGACATAGCTCCACCATGGCACCGAAGAATGGGATGTTCTGCGCCAAGGATTTTTTATGACGTTCATATTTTAGGATGGGTTTGAATTTATTTATGAAGCATTACAAGAGGTCAAGGTAGTGATCTTCAGGAAATCACAGGATCCTCTAGATTTGATTCAGCCTACTTAGACTACCAAGTTGAGCCACGCGCTAGGGTGCTACAATGTAACACCAAAAGAAGAAGATGAAGACCCAAGGAAGATTAATATTCCAGAGACTGAAGGTCACTGCGAAGTTGAAGGACCACAACTAAAGAACCCAAACATCATCAAGCCGCTCAAAAATAGACAAGTGAAAATTGGCATGAAGGCAGAGCCAAAGTTTGCAAAGATTGGGGACTACTGGGATAACGCAACAGTAGATAAGGTCGCCGAATTACTCCGCGAATATCAGGATCTATTCCCCGTGAAGTTTTTAGATCTAAAAGGGATAATAAGGGACTTAGGTGTCATGAATATCACTCTAAAACCAGACGTGAAACTAGTTAAGAAAAGGCCTTACTGCCTTAATCCGAAGTACAAAGAAAGGGTCCGCTTGGAACTAGATAAAATGCTTGCAGCGAGCATCATTGAACCAATAGAAGAGTCTGACTGGGTAAGCCCAATGGTAGTTCAGGAAAAAAAATAGAAGGATGAGATATGGACATGTGTATATCTTAGGAAGTTGAATGACACTTATGTGCATGATCCTTTCCCAACTCCGTTCACCGATGAGGTGTTGGATAATGTTGGCGGCCAAGAAGCATATTCGTTTGCTGATGGGTTCTCAGGGTACCATCAGATCAAGATCATGCCAGAGGATAGGATTAAGAAAACCTTCGCGACTGAATGGGGATTATTCCAGTATACTATGATGCCTTTTGGGCTAAATAACGCACCGGAAATCTTCTCGCATGTAGTAATCATAGCATTCAAATATTTCATTCAAAAATTTGTGGATGTATACTTTGACGATTGGATAGTGTTTGGACTAGTAAATTTCCATGTAGAAAGTCTTCGCTTGATGCTAGATACATGCCGGAGGTACAAAATCACACTCAATATAAAGAAATGTTTTTTCTACATCCCTTTTGGGATCTTTCTGGGTCACGTGGTATGCAGACAAGGCTTGATGGTAGACCCTGTGAAGATTGCGATTATAATCAATTTGGAGGCACCAAGAAGTGTGAAACAACTGCGCGCAACGTTGGGGCATACTGGGTACTATAGAAAGTTCATCAAAATTTATGCCCAGATTATCGTGCCAATGGAGAAACTCTTAAAAAAGCATGCTACATTCTGCTGCAATGAGTAATGTTAGAAGAACTTAGATGTGCTCAAAGAGAAAATGGTCACCGCGTCGATCCTAGTCTTCCTAGATTGGAAGATGGAATTTCATGTGCATGTGGACGCATCATGTATTGCACTAGGAGAAGTACTAACACAGGCCGGTGAGGGAGAATTTTATCATCCCATAGTGTTCGCAAGTAGGAAGCTATCTAAAGCTGAGAAGAATTATTCAATGACAGAGCGCAAAGGTCTCGCTATGGTATACACGCTCCAGAAGTTTAGGCATTACTTGCTAGGCGGACACTTTAAGATGTATACAAACCATTCTGCATTGAAGTACTTGGTGAACAAGCTTGTGTTGGGGGTGGGAATATGTAGATGGTTGTTGTTGTTTCAAGAATATGATTTTGAAGTTATTGTGAAACTAGGACGACTGAATGCTAGACCAAATCATCTATCGCACATTGAAACAGGAGAGGAGCTTACTAATTTGGAGGAAGGGCTACCTGACGCGCAACTCTTTGTGGTTTTTGTCGCAGGTAGTCACTTTGAAGATATTACACACTTCCTAATAATGGGAATGGCTCCAAAAGGATATACTAGCCAACAAAAGAAGGAATTGATGGTGCACGCGACAGACTTTTATATCATTGCAGGGAACTTGTATAAAATGGGATCAGATGAAATACTGCGACGTTATGTGCTAGAATTTGAATGAAACAACATCCTTGCTAAGGCTCATGGAGGAGCCACGGGACGACATTATGCGGGCAAAGCAACAACACACAAGATTCTACACACTGGTTTGTGGTGGCCGACACTGCATAAGGATTCAAAAGCATATTGTAGGGCATGCAATGCATGCCAAAGGACTGGTAGACCATCACAGAGGGATAAGCTACCTCTAAATCTACAAATATCATTACATCCCTTCACAAAGTGGACGATTGACTTTGTGGGACCAATTCATCCTTGAGGAAAGAAGACAAGTGTGTGGTACATCATCATCGCGACTGAGTATTTAACTAGATGGGAGGAGGCATAGCCTGTGAAGGAATGTACAAGCACGACAATAGAAAAATTCATCTTTGAGTATGTGTTGACAAGGTTTGGTAGTCCAAAATTTTTAATGAGTGATCGCGGTATGCATTTTCTTATGAAACAATCAACATGTTGACGGAGGAATTTCAGCTTTACCATCAGAAGAGCACACCATATCACCCGCAGCCTAATGGCATGGTAGAAGTGTTTAATAAAATATTGGAGAACATGGTAACAAAGGTTTGCAATACACAAAGAAATGACTGGGATGTGCATGTTCCCACGGTGCTATGGCTTATAGAACAACTTGTAAGAAGCTGACTAAACAAATTCCTTTTAGGATGGTTTATGGAATTTAAGCTATGATGCCAATGGAATACATTGTACCTAGCCTAATCATAGCGGCATTTACAGGAATGGTGGATTGTGGAGCCATGTAAGAAAGGCTCGCGCAACTGTAGAATTGGAAGAAGATAGGTTTCTAGCTAGAATCCATTATCAAGTTCAAAAGGATGCGAGAAGGCATGGCACGATTAGAACATCAAACTATGCACCTTCAAGGTAAACGATTTAGTATTATTATATGACAGCAAGTTTGATAAATTTCCAAGAAAATTTTGGATGCATTGGCTGGGGCCCTATGTCATCAAGGAGATTACCGATGGTGGAGCAGTTCAGTTGGTGAAGTTGAATCGAGATCCATTCCCAGGCAAGGTGAAGGGTAGCCAATTGAAGCCATACACTAGGGATCTAGCCAGATGACAATATGGAGGAAGCATAGTCTTAGTGTTCCAAGCAGCTGAAATGAGGCGCAAGACTATAAACTACACTACCCAGGTTGTAGAGCTGCGTGGTTGGGGTACTGCGCAAACTAGAGGATTGTCACAATGTCAACAGAAGCTTGAGGGAAGTTGCGTTATTGAAGGAGAGACCACGTAGGGCAACCATAAAGTGACAGTTATGGTCATTGTTCATGACTTGATAGTGGGAAAATGACTAAATGGAGTGGGGGGCAGAAATTAAGTCGTAATTTAAGAGCAAGATCTTTGAAAATATACTGCCACTCTATCATTTATGAACCAATTTTAGGGGGAGTGGTCAGATTCAAATTCCAAATTGACTATAAATTACAGATGGCCAACCAATGAAAAGCACTTAGCATTTTGAGAATTGAGGTGTTGAGCTATCAGGCGCACATGAACCTTGATTACTTTGAGACTTTGGTAGCGAGTTCAATGTCTGAGAAATTGCCAAAGGAAACTCAAGAGCTTTTAACTGGCATTATGTCGGCAACCATGGAAACTACAAGTGATGGAGAAGCAATGGCAGCTGAGGGAGATGTCCTAGAGGTAGCAAGTGCAAGGGTACCTGCAGTAGTGCCCAAATCATCGAGGTAGTCGAGGCCAAGGCCTACGCTACCCAAGAGGATCCCAAGATGAAGAAGGATAAGTAGAAAGCAACACAGCTAATGCGTGAGTTGCCAAGGAAACACCAGAGGAAAGAAAAGTCCACTACACAGGAGAAGGGCAAGGTAGTATACCTGGAACGTGATGAGGACATAGAAGACGTCAGTGTGGGCATGGAAGACATTGACATAGGAGCAGAAGATATTACAATTGAGGAGGAAATATTGAAGGCCAGATTGGGGCCTTGGTTAGAGGAAGCCTATGTACTCATTGCCTCCATTGAAGGGAAATTGGCCTGTCTGTAGGTGACACAATAGAAAAATACAGGCAGATAACATAGAACCAGTGATGGAGCAGCTGGTCGAGCAGGCTAAGTATATAGTCATGCAGTGTACCATCGAGGTTGCAGTCATACAGGTGGAGCTGGGAGGTCTTCGCGAAAAGATCTCCACACTGGCCGAGTCACTCGAGGCGAGTCACCAGATTTCTCTTGGGGGCCTATTGGGAACAGGTCCCCTAAGGTCAATTTTGGGGTTAAAGCCCAATTTTTGGGGCTAAAGGCCCAAGTTTTGTATAAAGAATGTAAAGTCTTCGCATTTTGTGGTCGTAGAGCGCAAAGGTGTAAATAGTCAAAAAGGGTTTCCGCCCTTAGTTTAGGTAGCTTGTGTTGACTTGATGAGTTCCACCCTTGGCCCATGGGCCATGGGAATGTATAAAAAGGGAGTCTTAAAAGAATCTAAGGCATTGTTTTTAAGTTTAGTTCTTAGTAAGTTTTGGGAAATTGATCAATGTAATGGGTCTGTGAGAGCTAGGAGTGAAGAGTCATAGCATAGGAAGAGGCTCTGCAACTGAGTGTGCAGAGGCCTAGGGTAGAAGTCTGCAACTGAGTGCACGGACCCCTACAACTATGTGCGCAGGGAAGTTAGAGTCTGTATTGGAGATCTAAACCATCAATAAAGAGAATTATTTTGGAGATATCTATGTATGATCTATTTTACTTCTGTTATGAATGTTTGCAGTTATGTTATGTTGAATACTGGGTTTATGATTTAATTCTATATTGATGAGCGAATCTATGTGTTTTACCTTGTCATAAGAATGCAAGTAACAATATATGTTTACGCGAAGATAATCATAATGCATGTTGAATTTAACCAATACTTAGCTAATCTGGGTAGACACAGAAGTAAGAGTAATTACATAGGTGCGTAAGCATCTGAATTGACTATTTAGGGTCCACGAAGGATGATCGGATACCTTCATGAAGGTTTCAAAGCCGAATAATAGAAGTACATTGATAAGCCCTAAAAGGCTTATCGATCTGCACGAACGAAGGGTTAGGGTATAAAACGAAATCACAACCATCTCAAGGTGCGAAAACTTGGTTTCTACACCCCCCATACTGCTTCGGGTGAGACTTTAGTCTGTGCCCCATGGATTGATGCCGAAAGGGTCAGTAGTGTAGGGATTTTCTTAGCTAATTAATGTTGAACCTGGGTTAGGGCCCATCAAGCCAACAATCAGGATGGGAACTAAGATAGTTAATGCTTCTCTTTGACTGATATTCATTTTTTATGTCCTGTAGCATGCCTCCCTTCAATGAGGCATTTATTTCTATAATATATTTTTGGGTCACAGAGCCATCCCGACTGATATAGCTAGTCGACCTGACATATGAATCTAGGAGATATATGTTTTTGTTGTACTGTAGCTTCTGGATCCCTTCTCCAGATAAATAGGGGAAAGAAATACTTAGAAGGGGTTCATAAATTCTAGAGAAAATACTGCATGTAATAATTTTAGACTATATTCCCTTTGCAATAAAGATATTTTCAGAATATCAAGGAAACAGTGTTGATTCCCTCTTCAAAGGATTACAAAATGTGTTATCCTTTGTTTAACTCATTTTTGTGTCCATGATTCTTCCCTAAACTCATGTAATTAGTGTTTCTATATGAGTTTCAAGCTCCTTCACAGATTCATTAGTAATCTAAATGTTAATGCAAATGCATGTAATTGTTTCATAGATTCATTTGTCTAAACATTGCTTATGTATATGCATGTGAGGAATATTGAGATTAAATCTTTAAATCCATAGCACATGAATCATATCTCTCAGCTTCCCTTTCATTCATTATTTCTGCTTGTAGCCCAAATAAGCATGGAAATCCTTAAGGTCTCAAGCTGTGATGAGTTACTCTTCCCTATTTTCCTCACACACACACTCTGGAAAAGATTATTAGCTATAAGACCTTCAAGCTCTCGGCCTCCACTATTTTTATGCTTATTTCTGAGATCTGATCTTGTGAAGAAGTACTAGAAATCCATGTTTCATTTCTTTGGATTAATGAACCAATATATTTCCTATGTATATATGTATCTATAGATAATAAGTTTTGTCTCCAGTTTCGGGTAAATCATTTGAGACACACCATTTAAGATGTGCCTAGGCACTGGTCTTGAAGCAATCCAAGGCTATCTATGGGAGATACAATAGTGTGCATGGTTGTGTTGATGTTAATCATGTTTATTATGTTATGAGTTGTTTTTTCTTTCATGTTTTCATAATATAACATTGTGGATGTGCATTGAAAATTAATAATCCAAAAAAAAGTTATAATATTGATATAAATTCCATCAATATTGATTCACCCCCCCACCCCTTAGTAGTGATCTAGTTTCCAACAAATGGTATCAGAGATAGTTCTCTTCAATGAAGCTTGATCGTTTGAAGAGTATATCATGTATCATGACCAAGGATAAGAAGAGGATGTCACAGAAGACAAAGAAATTGACGAAGGGATAAATTCAATCCATTATAAAAGGAGCAACAAATAGTGAAATCTCAGCCAAAACATATGTGTCATGAGGTAATATTTTGAAAGAATTTCTGAATTATCATTTTTATGGTTCTATTGAGTTACATAGTGAAGAGGATAATGACGTTTCTATTGTTAATGTTGAATATGAATCAGTAATAGTTTTAATCAAAGAATTAGTTGTTGAAGAGGATAGACTAGCTTCTACATGTAAATAATTTTGTAGATTTCTATTGATAAGGATAATGGACTAAGAGAAGAGGTCAATGGATTAAAAATTAAGCTAGAGGATGCAAAGAAGATAGAAGATGATATGAAGAAACAATATAGAGAAAAGTAGGAGGAATGTGAGAGATTGGAATTAGAAGTGGTTTCACTAAGCAGAAATCTAGAGAAGAAAGCCACACAATTAAATAACAGTCAAAGTACCTCATCTTGCAAATCGGATTGCAACATGCATAAAGGAGAAACTAACTTAGTTGTAGCCATAATTATAATGGATGATAACCGTAGAAAAATCATAAAGAATGAGAGTCATCAACACAACCAACAGTCAAAAAAGGAGCAAAAGGAAGATAATCCAAAGCATGCATAAAGGAGAAACTAACTTAGTTGTAGCCATAATTATAATGGATGATAACCGTAGAAAAATAATAAAGAAGGAGAATCATCAACACAACCAACAGCCAAAGAAGGAGCACAAGGAAGATAATTCAAAGGTTATGCCAAAGAAAACCCCAAGAATACCATTTTCAACTTTGGGAGATGTCAGATGCTTCAATTCCCAGAAGCTCAGACATATTGCATAAAACTGTAGAACTGTGCAGCAGGAGAAGCGATGGTATAGAATGCCCTATCATTCAGAAAAATCAAGGAAGGCATCCTCCTTCATGGAGTCCAACCAAAATTAGGTATTGATGACAAGGTTAATCCTCTCTACAGACAAAGACGATTCCTATATCCCAATGAGTGGGTCTAGCAACTGAAATGACAATCAATTATATATCTTCCTACGTTATAATTGAAAAGTAGAATGAAAGAGATGACCTACCTCATTCTGATTTTATTATGATTTCCTTTGTTGATGACCTCGAACCACTTGTGTCATGGACTTGTTTCTGCTTCTCTCGACATTTATGTACCTGCACAAGTGATCAAGAGACAAAAAAGCATGCCAAAACCAATAGCAAATCCAATAACAACCCACTTAATTGATCAAGGAATGTCAAGCTAAATAAATACATGAACATATATATTTTGGGAAGATGAACTATATATTATTAGGAAATAAAGGGAATATTACAACCAAAGCCTTGATGTTGAAAGGCTCTCCTTGAGTGGTAATCCAAATCCAAGCCAAGAAACTCTCCAATCACTCCTTCTCCAAGTCTAATGAATATCCTCTAGGCACAATCTTAGCATAAGGGTGCAAATAAACATAGACCAACCATTTGGGAATGGGAGAAGAGGAATTTATAGGCTGGGAGAGGGAGTTGGGACTTCTCCAAAGATAGGATTAGGCCCACATCTCAAGTAGGTAGCTCATAGGGATAAGACAAAGAGGTCAAGTTAGAAGGATTAGACCTCATCTATGCGAAACCACATCCAGCTCTCGATCTGGAAGCTTCTAGATCATGAACCTTCTCATCTCCTTTCGGAAAATTACATTTTTGGGATCATCGTGGGTATGCAAGGGAATAGAGAGATGCCATCGCTAGTCAAACACAGTGCAACATGCAACCATCGATGTTTTGAGCCTCATAAGAGCGATGATCCTCATTTTAGGGTTTTAAGAGCTATTTCTTTAGGGAAATCTCAAGACATTTTCCAAACAAAGTCTTCGGAGGGATATGAGTTGTATACATGGATGAGAATATTGTATAATGGTCATGTTTTGGGCACTTCAAGGTATGGCATAGAGAAGTGTAGGAGGCATGACAAAATATTGTGTAACAGATGCACCCTAAATCATGAAGGCAAGATGAGGAGTGATGGCTAAGATGCTTTACAAGCCCTTGCAAGGACGAGAACATGCACTATCAAGAGACCTACAAATCAAGGACACATATACATATACATATCTAATATCAATACATGAATCCATGGCATGGACGTAACCATCTAGATGATGAACACTATATGAAAATATCCATGGTATGGGCACAGCCATCTAGATAATGAGGATCATCATAAATATAAAGTATCATGGTATGGTCACCACCATCTGTATAGTAGAAAAATGTGTAAATCATGAATGACATATAACTCCATGTAGCCTAAGTCATAACAGAAAATGCTCAGGGTCTTGCGCTCCATCCCGACCTGATCAATGTATGAATCCTAACATGTGAAAAAATGTGTTGAAGTCGAACATGCTAGAAAACCACTTGATTATCGGCCAATGATGTGGACCATTAACAAGTATGATAGAAACCACCAATAATTACAAAGGCCCCCAAGGTACAATAGTACAATCCGTGAATGTGATAATGAATCTGAGGTCAAACACTCTTGGAATCACCCGATCTAAAGCCAATAATGAAGACCTCTAGTCAGATGCAAAGAACTGGTGATTAGGGCATGCCAGCTCTAAGGTACTAAAAGGGAGTTTCTAAGTCATATTCCTGGATAATGAGCTGAAGTCAACAAGAGGTGACCCATTGATGTAGGGCAATAATGAATCCCCCATCATCAAAGCGAAACAAGGAATAAAGTGGAGAATAATTGTCAAGATTGTAACAGTGACTCAAATAGTGTATAGGTAAATAACTGCATATTGGACTTATCTTGAACATTGGTGACACGACTCTAGAGTGTGGTAGCATTTGACTCGACATAGGACTAAAGGTCATGATGACATAATGGAATATTCAAATGACAGGCAAAATGGATCACCCAAACCCGGGAGGACAAGTGACTAAGTGGGGATATTCCAAACTCAACACGAGATCAAAAAATTGTCATTTCCAAGAGCAACATGCTGCTTATACAAAGGATGTCTCAACTTCATTTTTCCCCCACTATTTCTAGCGAGTACCCCAATTATTTTTATCACAATCTTGAAGGGGATATCATATGCTTGTCATGTAAGTTCATTCTTCAAATGAATCCATCCTAGTAAGTTTTACGAGCACTATGAAGGAGAAGCTCGGTCTCATCATGGTGAGTCTTTTTTCGTAGAGTTTTAATGGGTTCGACGTAAGAATAACTTGGTATCTTTTTCATATTTAGAGAGTTTGAAAAAGAAATGAAAAAGAAAACTCCATCATGTCCCTTTTCGTAATTTGTCCCTTGAATCCAAAAGGTAGAAAATAATATCTCAGGGAACCTATTTACCATGTCAATCAAGGTGTACCTTTTTCATAAATAGTTAATCTGAGCCCAAAATAGGGATAAACATATACTGAGGTAAGATCGATTCATTTACTTTAACGAGTTCAAAACGACAAATACTCAGCAATATTTTCAGTTTTCGAGAGTTGGAAAAGAGCTCAAAGATGACTCCAGGGGGGTTCCTTTTTCATTTATTTAATGATTCTAAAAAAGAGATAAAATAAAACTCACGAGAATCAGTCAATAATGATCATTGTTCACTTTGAAGGTGCCTGTAACTACACAAGAAACACACCCATCATTAATATTGAGAGAAATATTAAAATATTAAAAAAATATTGACAAAAATGACTTGCAAAACTTATAAATAATCAAAAGTAATCTTATTTTTTACCATTTTACCACAGTAAGCTCTGAAAGTGAATTTTGTACTCTAATTCTCTTGATTTTCTAGTGGCTGTTACAGGAGATTCAAGGTACCGTTTCATGAATGTCTGCAACAGGTAAGAGGCACATCCCTGCTCTTGAATTTTATAACTGTTTTATGCATTTTAAATGGTAATTCTTATGCTATAAAGGAGGATTTTAAATTTTTATGGCATCGATGACCATCATGGGTATGGTCATCGGAACCACAATGATTGCACTTGAGCCTAAAGTCTCACGTGATGGCATCAAGGTAGATTATTTGGAAAGAAAATCCTCTTTTAAAACAAAAAATTGATGGTTTCAATCCATGAAAAAAGCATTAATTGATGTTAAATGATTTTTTGTAGGAGATCATGGTCTTGGAATGGAAAGAAAGAGACCATGAGGCTGAAGACTTCCAAGCAGCTCAGGATCCTGAACTCATAAATGCTTTGAGGAATTGCGGGCTACTAAAATTCTTCAGGACCACAGGGTTAAGGGCTCATATGGAATTGCTGCCCTAATTGACCAGTCTATTAGGATGTAGATCGAGATATCTTCATCATAAAATGCCAGGAACTAGAACTTGAGGAATGGATATCTACTTCATCACGGGATTGTCCTGATGAGGGGAAGCTGTCTAACTCTTTGGATCTCTCCAAGGAGGTGAAATTACAAGAACTCTAGTCCGTAGGCATTATTCCAATGCCGAAATGACCAATGGAGGGAAGGTGAAGATAGCGACAATTACCAATAACCTTGTCTTGAGAACGATTTTTTTCACTATGGAGTCTGTATCTAACATGCAAGCCTTGCTTGAGGCTTCAAAATACCAATTCCAATATGCTATCGCATGTTTGACCCCCATCGTATTCAACTGGTGTGGAGGTCTTTTGGCAAACATGAAACGACAACTGACCAAGGGGAAGCATGGATACCTGAAGAAATTCGGGTTCAGTTCGATATTGGTGACCTTCTTTTTAGAGTGAGTGCCCTTATTCTGGTATAGGCGAGAAGAAGTACCAGACCCTGCCCCCTGAGATTCGAGACTCGTGTGATGGAGTCAACTTATGCCTCAAGGAACAAGTCAGCATATACATTACCCACTACAATTTTTTGCCTGGCTAGATGATCCAGGTGGATATTGGTGGCCACCCGCTAATCCGACTTGGATCCCCTCTAATGCTTCGTGCAGTTTTTTTCAGTTTCCTTAATTATAGCACAATTTCCTATTTTTAGTAGTTTTTCGGGTCCTAAACTTCTGGAGCCATTTTGAGGCCCTAAACGACGTTTTTTGGGAAATCTACCGCTAGCGATTATTTTGTCTAAAAATCATCTTTTCTGTCGTATTCCTCGGAGAGATATTTCCAACGGGCTATCATGTGCGTCAAACGGAGATAAGACGACCAATTCGTGACCCCGGGAAGTTGATGTACCAACTTACCCAAAAACGGGGCCCACAATTTGGCGTTTCATCT
>APFE030146055.1:111946-122103 GCA_000404065.3 Pinus taeda | reverse complement strand
CCCTAGCTGGTTTATTTCTATTTCCGGTTGTAAGCATATTTCAGTATTTTCCATTAATTAAATGAAGTATTATTTCCGCTGCATCTTTGTGTATATGGTTATCTCTGTGTTTTATTGCGTTCCTGTTTAAATCCGGATCACTAGAATGCCAACTACTCATGGTAGATGACTATGCTTATGCTAGCATGGATTTCAGGTGGGATCCAGATCTACCTCTACCACCAGGAGAACAGTGGACTAATGTAGGTAAGAACTTGTTTTTTGGATTTTTTCAAGTTTTATGATTTTTTATAAAAGTGTAAATTGAGACTGAACTTGCGATAAATGTGTATATGTGGGAGCAGAGAGACGACCTGGCATATCGCCAATAGCATGGTGAGTTGCACATTAGATAGTGGGCACAGACAACAAGGAAGGGGCATACCCCTTAGCTGAGATGGAGTGCAATCTGGAGGCGATAACTTGTGGAGTCCCAAAGTATGCCACTATTGATTATGTTCCACTGCATTGGCAAAGACACATAGTGGGAGTCTCTACAAGACTGCATCGTCTTTTAGGCCGAGTGATCAGAGCGGTCTCATGTTATCATGAGCACCGTGCAAGCTGATGGTTTATCTAGTCCTTTTACACATTTTCTAGGCTTGGAAATCCAAGTGTCCCAGAACACTTTATTATTATTATTATTATATATATATATATATATATATATTTATATATATAATATATTATATATATATATATATATATGCATGTTTTATTTCCTACTTATGTGTCCATAACATGTTCAGTTTTATAAATGACGCAAATGCCTATCAAGGACAAAATTTGCTAATGCACCTATTAATGTATTTAAATTACGTGGAATATGTCGATATGTAATGAAATCAAAATTTCTTTCCATAAATCTAACACGTAGATACATACGCAATATTTGTGGATTTCTCACTGAGTAATGATTGTTTAATTGTAACACAACGAACTATGAATCCAACTTGACAACTAAATCCCTAATGCCAAGAGAAACTTCTTCTTACAAGAGTTCAATAACTATATTGTATTTAGCAATATTATTGATTGTTTGACCAAGGTAGATACCTTGTAAGTTAATCAGCTCACCATTAAGGTCATAGAGTACCTATGCTGCGGAAGAAAAGTTATGTGTGCTACGACAAGCACCATCAGCAAAACCAACGTAATGGCTTGACGACATCTACAAACTGAGTGGAACACAGGGTAAGCAGAAAAATGCATGTCTACAAAGCAAACAAACACACCAAAAATAAAAAAACGCACACTAATGAATTAACACACTAATCTACAAAAGTTATTACATGAATTTCAGGCATAATACTTCTTGAAATACAACCAATTACGAGGCTGTGACAATGCATTTCCCTCATAATCACATAGCTCATAGGCACCTTTTTTGTAATACAAGCCTGACTATGTAGGCCCCATGCCACATGGGTTTGAACTTTCCTACTCCCAATTTATCGTTGGCTTAATCATAAAGAAGGACAAGTCGCCTTTAATAAAAGTGTGAGGAGAAACAGTTTGGTTAAAATGAGCTTTGACTTGTTTCTTTTCAGCTTTGATGACCATCGCAGCAATGTGACAAGTCTTGTCAAGCCTCTCAAGATACAATAGCCGCTCTTCTTCAGGTGAGGTATTCGGAAGAAGTTCGATAGATAGTTTAAGCGAGGGGATTTATCATTCGATTGAAAGATTTGCCTCTAAACCATACACCAGCTGGAATGGAGTGAATCAAGTGGTCATATTAGCAGAAGTTCTGTAAGCCCAAAGAGCTAAGAATAGCATTAAAATCTAATCCTTTTTGTGGTTCCCAATGATACGTTGAAGCATAGTAATAAAAAATTTATTAACTGCCTCAACCTGGCGATTGGCCTGTGGATAATAAGGAGTTGAGCTATCATGACGAAGGCCCAACTTAGCAGTCAGCTCTACCATCATGTGCTAATGAAAATGTGATCCATGATCAATCACGATAGCTTGAGGAACATTAATACATGTTATGACATGGTTAAAAAGGAACTGAGCAGCAGTAATACCGTCAGCATTGTGTGTAGGCATCGCCTCGGACCATTTAGTAAAATAATCGACATCGACGATTATATAGCCATGCCCCGCATCCGAGCGAGGGTACATTTCATGGAATCAATTCCCCATTTACCAAATGGGCCATTGGTAATTACAGGATGTAAGGGTGTGGGTGGGGCACGCTACTTGCAGTTGAAAATAAGGCATTCATTGAATTTTTGGACAACTAGAATAAAATCTTTAAAGATAGAAGGCCATAAATGACCGACACGGAGGATTTTCGGAGCAGTAGCATATCCGGAAATATGACCACCATAGGCACCAGAGTGGAAATCATTTAAGACCCAGTCAGCCTCTTCTAGGGTGAGACACCTGCAAAGAGAAAAGTCCACACCGACTCAATAGAATGTATCACCGGGGATCTGATAGGGTTGGGGTTGATGCCGAATGCAGCGTTGGTCGGATCGAGACAACTCCGATTAGAAGGTTTGGGTCTGAAGATAAATGATAATATCTCCATACCATGGATCAAGAGTTTGATCAGAAGCAGAGTTTCATCAGGTATATGCTCAGTAAAATCAGTTGAAGTGCTTGCAGATGGAAGAGCACATATCAACTCAGCAAGGACGAGCGATTTCTTTTATTTCGCAGTAGTAAATTCCAAATCAAACTCTTGCAGGATGATGATCCTCTTGGATTATTTTACCCCTAGTAACTAGCGAGACAATATATATGTCAAGGGGTTTTAATAAAAAATCACTGTGGTTTTTCGTAAAAGGATAAAGTGTCGAAATTTTTGGACGGCATGAGCTACCACCAAGGTAAGTTTCTCGACATGGGAATATCAAGACTCGGTATCGAGAAGATTCTATCTCAAATAATAAACCACGTGCTCATTTCCATTGTCGTCATCCTGAACTAACACCATAGAAATAGTAGTATCAGTTGCAGCCAAGTATAGGAAGTAATCGCGTCGATAATCAGGGGGATGCAATAAAGGAGCACTGATAAGTGTTTGTTTTAAAGAATCAATGGATTTTTGGGAAACTTCATCCCAAATAAAAGGGATCCCCTTCTTAAGTAATCGAGTAAAACCCTTAGCGAGTTTGGAGTAATTACATACAAATCGACGAAGAAAATTAGCATTTCCATGTAGTCTCTGCAATTGCAACAATGATGTTGGGGGGGGCAGGGGGGATAAATTGACAATGGCCTCAAATTTCAAAGGTTCAATCTGGATACCTTTGTGATATACCACAAAACCCAAGAGTCAGCCAGACTCAACATAAAACACATATTTGTGTGGATTGAGATGGATATTATAATTGCAACATCATAAAAATATGGATCTTAAGTGATCTGGATGGTCACAATGCTTAGCAGAATGAGCTAGTAAGTGATCAAGGTATGGTTGAACAATGTGTCGAATGTCATGAAATGCATAAGACATTGCTCGTTGGAAGGTAATGCCAGCATTCTTCAAAATGAAAGGAAGATTCTTGTAAGAAAAGTACCCCAGGGACAGATAAAGGTCATTTTATATTGATCAACAGATGAAATGTTAATCTGGTTATAGCTAGAAAACTCATCCATGAATGAGAAAATATCACTCCTAGCGCATTCTTTGATGAATTGATTGATAAATAGAGTGTGATAATTGTCCTTAGGACATGTGCGATTGATATCGTGGTAATCAACACAAACATGGATCGTACCTTGCTTTTTGGAAATAGGGATGATATTGGACACCCAATCTGTCAATGGAATATGATAAATAAACCTTGCTTTTAAAAGCTTCTCCACTTCTGCTTTGATAGCAGCAGCATTTTGATGGTGGATGGGGCAAAGCCGTTGTCGAATAGGCTTAGCACCAGGATAAGTCAAAATCTCATGCACCACTATTGTTGGGTAAATACCAAGAATTTCCTCATATGACCATGCGAAGACATCCCAGAATTCTTTAAAAAGTTGAGTATAAATCCTGATCTCATATGGAGAACAAGGAACCCCAATATGAATGTTCTCAACAATTCCAGGTTTAATGGAAATGTCAAGTGGCATAGTAGCAGTGATGTTCCCCATATTACCCTCCGACAAGACTTCATGCACCAGGACAGGTGTTTGAAGTGGAGGTGTAGGACAATGAGAAACAAATGCTTCAAGACAGGAAGGCGTCTCATCGAGGCTGGGATGAAATGAAGAAAGTTGATGTAGACCATTCCATGGAGTTTTGTCCAGAGACATGACCTCAACGATACTCTCATTGATGGGGAATGTCTCATTCAAAGGATCCAGAGAATCCCAAGAACCAAGCCAAGGAGATGGTACATAAGTGTCCAGGTTCATACTGAAAACAGTATGACTTTCTGAAGCGGCCATCGAAGCCAAGACAATTTCTTGATAATTTTGCTCCAACGGACTTAAAGGCATAGCATTTCCAAATGAATCAATTTGATCTGGGGTAGCGATAATCCAAGGATCCATAGAGACCAAGATCATATTGACTGAATGAATATTCAGAGGTGGGAGGTTCGAAGTGCCCATTAAAGCAAAGTCTTTGAAGAGACATGCCCCCACACTCTCGTAAGGAATCTCAGTATTTCCCACATAAGGGTTGTTTCCATTTGATGAGCCAGAAGAAAAGAAGGACAATTGATCAACAATGACAATCTTTCCTTCATGAGGAAAATGAATCACACAGAACAAAGAAGACACCACACAAAAAATAGCGTGGCTCCATCTTCACCCAAGAAGAAGATTGTAGTTGATATTTGCATCTACAACTTCCACTTCTAATTCAATGGTCTTTCCTTCTAATGTAATCATAAAACTTGTGAGAATACCATAAGGATGTGAACCTTTGTCATCAAAGGCTTCCAAGGTGTTCAGGGACTGGTTAAGAGTAGGAGAACCAATGGCTCTCCAACACAAAATAGACATGATGCAAGTAGAGGCACCTTCATCAATAATAGTCTGATGGATCGTCTTTCCTTTAATAAGAACCTATATCAAAAAATAAATCTGATGAGGAAGACGAGGCACGTGGTTTTCAAGATCAAAGGTAATCAGACTTGAATCAGAAGGATCAATAGAACCTATGGTAGACAACAGTGACTTCCGTTACATTGGACAGGATTGGAGAACCTCCAAGGCAGACATCGTCGAAGGTGCCTGAGCTAAATCCTCAACAATATTGTAATGTTGTGCAGCTCTAGCATTCAGATTAAAAGATGATTTCCGAAGAAAATCTTCGGGAGGTGGTCGACTTACGGACTCACTCTTAGGGAACTCGATATGGAGCGAACCAGAACTAGATGGAGTAGAAAAAGAGGGAATATCAGTAACTTCTTTCTCCACCATCTGCTTGGGCATTGTTTGATAGTAATTAGTTCGACTAGTGATCGAGATAGGTGATTAACCTTGCATCATGAACACTTGGGAACCTGAGGAAGCAGAGGACTGTGGTTGGTCTACCAACTGCATCTTCTCAGATTGAAAAGGTTCTTTTAAGACAGTCGGAGTCCCTTTCAATAAGCGATTAACTTCCAAATGTCGAGGACTTTCCTTGGTGTAATAATCCTCCTCACAGATGAGGCAAGGATACTTCGTATTTCTCTTAGAAGCTCATCAACATATGATTTAGGGGGGTCTTGTTTTGGGGCTATGAATTTGGATTTACCTTTTCCTTTCTTCTTACCTTTAGAGGCCTTATTTATTGTGGTAGACTAAACACCATGTACTTCAGATGTTTTAGCAGGATTGGATGAATTTTTTGAATAATTATTGGAGCCAGTGTTCAAGATAGATTTCTGTTTTGAATAAGCTTTTGTGGAAGTCTGAGACATGGAACCAATCACACCATCAACAGGTGGTGTATCAAGATACTTTGATGATGTCATATCTGATGATGGTCTCGGAGCATCAGGTAACATCTCGTACAATGTGCCATATGCGAATAGACTAAGTCTAGATACTAGGCATATGTGATAGCTTGCTCTTCAGTAACACATCCACCCATAGCTATGTCCATAGCAATCTTGTTAACAAATGATTTTGTGAACCATTCTATCAACAACTCATCAGCAACCCCAAATTTGATGAGGCGAGGTCGACGTCTCCATTCATGGATATGATCGTAAATGTGGTTCATGGTGTCTTGCTTAAGGGATGTAAGAAAATGAGTGCGAGTTTCATATTGAACCAACAATTTGAAATGAGTTAGGAAAGCCATAGCCAGAGAGTTGAAGTCATCTTAGGTACCTCGAGGCAACTCAATATAACATTTAGCAGCAGCACCTATGAGAGTTCTCTGAAAAACTCAAAGACGAATAGAATCATCGACATACAAATTGGAGAAGAACCATAGGTGATATATCATCACATGGGCCTGCGGGTCCTCCTTATATTTTCCCTCAAATTTGGGGCAATCACTTGGAATTTTCGTTGGAACTAGAGGCCAATAAGGCGAATGAAGAATGGGATAATTTGTGAGCCTTGAGACATCAGGCAGATCCAATGTAGCCAATAAAGACAATTTCATGTTAAATGGCATATAGGGCCTTTGAGGAGACCCAAACTGCGGAGTCCATCCTTGCTGGCAAGGATTTTTCCCCCATAGTGGAGGATTTTTTCCATAGGTGTTATGCAGAATTTGATATCTACAGATAAATACTAATTCCCTAGGTATGTAGCTATACCTAGAACAACAGATTTAAAGCACTTATCCTTTTTCTATAAATGATAAATAAGACAAAGGGATCAGAAGACCTACTTGTTCTTTAACTTTCCTTTTGTCTCCTTTGTTTGACTCTCGTCGCACCTTTTTGAACTTAACTCACTCCAAAAGAACCTGCAAGCATAAACAGAAGACAAAAAAGCAATCAAAGCAAGAGATCTATTGAATACAAGTAAATGGAATCAAATAAATTAACACATATAAACATCATATATCAAGATAAGCATATGGAAAAAGGTGTAAACAACTTTATTAAGTAGAAGGAAGAATTACAACCATGAAGTCTGATCCATTGTTACTCTTCCATATTGGGTTCCAACCAACATCACATCAATAGCAAAGCACTCTGGCAGCATAACACTACTCACTTACAAACTTAATTCTCACTCCAACAGTATCTCCTTACAAATTCTCAAAGTCCAGCCCCTGATCACTTATATGAGTGCTCAATTTATAGGCCAAAGGAGGAAGTTTTGTCATAAATGAGGGTATTGAATGGCCTTCCATACTTAGAGTTAGTATCCATGGAGGAAGGGATGAGAGGATAGGAGGTAACTTAACTCATTCCTCATCCATTTTCGAGCTCATGGGAGATGATAAGTGTGGGAATATTCTAGATGACTCCAAAATATGAGAATATTCCCATAACCCTATGTGAATTTCGCTCAATCTTGCCCAACGCATGTCAAAGTGGGCCTAGGTGCTCTGCAGAGCACCCTAACATGGGCCTACCTACACTGAAGCACGCTTACCCCTATCCAAGGCTACACTGGTCCCTCAAGGAGGCAATTCTGGAGGGTTTCAGGCCAAAGAACTCTCAGGGAATGAGGCATTCAAATAGGTGACTTGTCTAGGGCATGTAGCAACTGAATTAGGGTTTGATGAGCCATAATGGTACTGATCTAAATAAAGGGAGTGATGTGCCCAAATGGATTTGTAACAATAGGGGACCTGATTTTGTCCCCGCTGAGGGTTACCTTGACCATAAGGTGGATTTGATCTAGGGTAGGCTTGATATTATCCTACCATAGGCCACTAATAAGCATTGTATGTGGTATATGGGTCATAAATTTGTTGAACCTATTGACCTTGGACATAAGGAGATTGACCCTGCTATTACAGGGGTTGACCTTGGCCTTGCAAGGGCTAACCTTGTTGATACACATATAAAGCTTGTTGTTACCAGGGTTTACCTTCTTGCTGCAAAGGTTGACTTTTCTGCTATAAATGTTGACCTTGTTGTTGCAAACGTTGACCTTGCGAGGAAAAAGGTTGAGAAGACTGCTGAACAAACTGAGTTTGCGGTTGCAAAGGTTGTTGCGACTGCAAAAGAGGTTGACCTTGCTGATGAGCCCCAAAAATGGGTAATTATATGGGCTCATTTGGCCTCCTACTCAGCTTAATCCACCATTCTCATTAGTTTATTTCATTTTTTTATATTATATTTATGCTAATAGAGTGAACTGGGTTAATCATTATGCCAAAAAGTCTAATGTGTGCTTTATGCAGATTTTTGTTCAATTTTGGGACAAATTCAAAGGATTAATGAGAATTTGGCAACCAATATTCAAGGAAAACAAGGGAGGGGATTTGTAGGAGGGTGTCCCCCTCATTTATGACCCCCTACCTCGAATCCTCCTTTAGGAAACTCAGAGAACAACAACAACAATGATGCATCAAAGGGGAAACCGAGCAAGTGAAGAAGAACTGTTGTCTATCTCTAGTCTTGGGAGCCAAGCCTCCTTGATTTTAGGATAGTTGTTGGAGGCTCAAGTTGTATAAATAGGATGGATTAGGTGCTCAGTAGTTTAGTTGGTCATTAGTCAAATTTTCGCACTTTTGTTGCAACTCTTGCTCAGCTCATTTTCAAGCTTACTTTTGTGAACAGTTTGTGTAATGTGACTTTTATTTTGATAATGGAGATGAAATATTTTCTGAGCCAGCACTGATCTCTTTCAGAGGGCTAAAGCTCTTGGTTTAGGTCCCACCCCAAGCTACCCAGCACCTCTTGCTTTGTACTTTTATGTTTTTGCTTTAGTTCATGAATTAATTTCTGTTAGATAGATTCATTTTACCTTGGTTAGAATAGGTTGCATTTGTTGGTTTACATAGTTGTTTCCATTTCAGTTGCTGAAGTAGGTTAAATAGTGGTAAGATAAAGGTACAAAAAGGCCATCAACAGGCCCAGACCTCCTTTCCTCCTTTGGGGACCATGAATTGAGTTCGAGGTCTCCTTGTTGTCATAAAAAAACAGTTTTTCTTTTCCCATGCAATCTCTAGTGTTATTGTTTGATTCAAAGGTTAATATTTTTCTTGAATAGATGTAATTTACCTTCTTAGTAGTCAATGGCACTCATTTCATTAGTTTTCACCTCTTTTTCTACAAGAGTAGGGTTAGTTGGAAGAATTAGGGTTTGCTAGGGATTGCATGACATTCCAGTCTTCTTTCTCTTTCTGCAAGTAGAATAGCCTCTTTAGAGTTAGCTTTCTTTCATCATAGCTAAAAGATTCTTCTGAGAATTCATAGAAGTTGGATTAAGCTCCTAGTGACCTTGCGTCAGCTGACCAAGTGACAGCCTGCAGTAAGAGCTGGTACTTATGCATATAGCATCATCGCTTCCAAGTTTGTTACGAATTACCAGGTTGATAAAAGTAAAGTAGGAAGCCCCATGAGTTGTAGCATTCTTGCTGCAATACTGGTGCTCACCACTTTTTGGCACCGTTGCTGGGGAAGCATCAGAGTATTTTGTGATTGCTGCTTTTCTTCTATTTTCTACTGTAACATTCTTCCAAGAAGTTCATTTCAGAAAAAGTACAGTAGTTGTTTCTTTCAAATTCTACATTTCCTTGCTTTCATTTCAATTCTGCAATTTCCGTTTCAGCAAAAGTAGATTAGCCCTTTCAATTCTGCAATTTTCATTCCAGATTAGTCTATTCCTTGCTTTCATTTAAGTTCTGCAATCTCCTTTTAGCAAGTTCATTTCAGTAGTTGTGATTTGTTTGTTCAATTAATTTCAGTTTTGCAGGTACAAGTAGTGAAAAAAAGCAAAAATCACCAAAAAAAAGAGATTTCCTTTCATGCCTTGTAGGAACAAAAGTAATTCAGCAAAATTCCTACCCAACACCCCCACCACATCACAAATCCACCCTTCTCTCTTCTTCGGTGGTAGTGATATGTAGGTTTTAACCCTGTACAAAAATTACCTGCATACGAATTATAAATCACAGGAAAAATAAACATGCGAGAGCATAACACATAAAACACATATACACAAAGATTTCCCACTGGATCTCAAAACTGAGACTACCAGCTTGATTTTTCATTATGTTCCTTTCAATGTTACAATACATATTTATACATGCC